>ML779732.1:1032207-1043589 GCA_009831015.1 Picea engelmannii
AGATTGGTACTATGGCATACAAATTGGAGTTGCCTGCATCTTCACGAGTACACCCAGTTTTCCATGTTTCGTGCTTAAAGAAGGTTATAGGCGACAAGATCCCAGTTCAAACTATATTGCCAGAACTTGACGAGGAAGGAAAAGTCATATTGGAGCCTGAAGCCATCACTGACACAAGAATTTGCCAACTGAGGAATAGATCCATTTTAGAGTATCTCATTAAATGGAGGAAACTATCGGCTGAAGATTCTACTTGGGAAGATGAGTCTTTTATACAAAAGCATCTAGATTTACTCAAGCATTGTGGACAACACTTGTCTTAAGGGGAGGGGCATGTTAAGCCCTAATATTGGCTTATTACCCCTTAATTGGGGCATATTATATTAGTAATGTTATTTTATTTATGTCGGCTTTAGGCCATTAGTTGTAATTATACCTCCTAGTCTCCTATATATACCAAGGAGACATTTTCCTTTTGAATCATCTTGTACTTGAACATTTAAGTGGGGTAAAAGGAGGTTGCCCCCTCGAAGAGGCTTATTATCTGAAATTATCTCTTTTTCAAGGCGTTGAGTACTTTTTCTGAGGATTTTCTATGCTATATTAATATTTTGTTCTTAACACAAGCTTGCCAAATACCGAGTTCAACATCAGTGCAACAAACACATTGAGATACACATGCACTTCATCAGAAATATCATTCATGATCAAGTTATTGAAGTGCTATTTTTCCCTACATAAGATCATGTTGCAAACATTTTCGCAAAGTCTCTTACAGAAACGAAGTTTTCCAAACTTCAATCTATGTTAGGAGTTCAAGAAGTTGTTATCAAGGGGGGACAGGCTCTAATGCCTCCTTCCTTATCCTATTGTGTCACTATTGTAAATCCTTCAATCCTATCCCAAGTTGTTCTTAAGGGGGGATGTCAGGATATTTAGACACTTAGAAGTTAGTTAAGATCTACTTGGTCTAATGTGTCGTTAGGTAAAAGTGTGTTTCTTTAGTATGCATTTTTAGTTAGGAAATCTGACGATCACGATATGTTCCCAACATAAAGTGATCCGACAGTTCATATTCTCCTCGATCTTAATGGCCATTGATTTGTGGCTTAACACTCGATTAGTCCATGACCTCTATTTAAAGAGCATGGAGGGTCATTTTTCGATGATCGATTGTGAGAAACTCTCTTGTAAAATCTCTTTGTAATCTTTTTATTTTTCATTAATAAACTGCTTCAAGTGGTCGCGTTGGTTGGGGCCATGGATGTTTCCCCGTAGGGATTTTACCACATCAAAACATCGATGTGTTGATCTTTGATCTACCTATGTGAGTGGTTACTAAAGGTTTTCATCCTCTATTGGAATACCTATGTTGTCGAACAGGGTGTGGGAAATTTATGCTCGTGGTAACATTCATTTACGTCCTGGTTGTTTCCATTACTGGGCTTGGATCAACAAGTTCTAGATTTGTGAGATTTTTCGCAAGCTCATTCTTTGTTTTATGATATCTTTGGGAAACTATAAGCTCAGGGATATCTCTGTATCAGATTACCCACATTCTCTCCTTACAAATTTGACAGAAGAAAGTATCATGTATTTGGAACTTGGGAGTGTTCAAAATTTTCTCCTCTTCAGGAAGTTTATTTTCTCTGCAATGCCCCAAAGGTTGCATGGCAACCCTCGTAGGGGGAAAGGGAAGAGAGGCGGAAGAGGTTCAATGATCCAATATCTCTATGTAGGAGTCAATACTAAAGGCTATGATCATTTGATTCCTGGGCATCTTCGACAATTGTTGGGTGACTCGGAGGAAGAAATGGTGGGCTACCACCCAGCCACACAACAGACCCAGAAGCGTTGAAGGAGTTATTGGACCATAAAAAATATCCTTGCTCAGATTCTCCTTCGTCTTCCATGTGTTTTGGAGAAACACTCTTCAACCTCTAAGTCCTCTTCAAATTCTCAATCTTCTTCCTTGGGTGATACTCGGGAGGACCCAAACCCCCCCAAACACAATGATTTGCAGCAATCCGGTGAGCAACTAAGCATGCAAGGAAACCAAGGGGATAAAATGGGTAAATTGCCTCCCATGAAATAGGTGCAGCGCAGCGAGTAGAGATCCCTTTCATCCTTCATCAAACGCATTGGGCTCCCACTGAAAGAAGACATGCCAACTCCCCCAGCGACAACAACTACGGTTTCCCAACTAAGGAGGAAACTCCCCCAGGAGGCCCTATGGTAGCCCCAAGTAAACACAATTAATTTCTTATGTTTCAGTTTTTAGAACTACAATTTTGTATCTTCATAGTTTTATCTAGCAGCAACATTTTTGTGTCAACTTTGAATTTTGTTAAGACTCTAAACTTTTTTGGTCGCCCGGTTTCCCCTCCATGGGCAGGTCAGTCATTTTGTATTTTAAAGCATGGTTTCCCAGTCATGGCAAGCTCATATCACTATGTATTTCCATTGTTAGACTTAGAGAGAGACCTCCCCTTAGTCCTCTCAGTTTTTGACTTGCTTGTATGATTGTACTTTACTATATTTTAATAGATTAGTGAAGGAATTTACAAAAAAAAAATCTACTTTTTATGCAAAATAAAAATTAAAAGCATTTTGGTTTATTGAGCAATCTTTTCCAAATCTTTTACAATATGATTATAAAATCCATTTTTTTATTTCTTTTAAAAAAAGTGTTTTTGAGTTATAATATTTGAGGTTTGAAATTTTATTTCGTGTTATAAAATGTTGAATTTTTTAAAAACCTTTACAGATTGAATAATCATGGTCAACAAAATTATGTGCAAGAGAACATATGATAGAACTTAAGATGAAACTCGTCATAATGAACAAGCGAAAGAGTGTTATTGGAGAAAAAAACGAGAACATGAAAATATTGAAGGAAGAAATAATGGTGATTTAAATAGAGATATTGCATCTTGATTCTCAACGAGAAGAAGTCCAACCAAGTATGCATACATATTGTCTAGATTAAGTTTAGAATTCAAATTTAAATTATTTTTTAATATAATAGATTGTAATTTGAATTTAATATTTTTCAAAAAACAAAAATTGATTTGTTTCATAACATCAATGAAGTTGTTGAAACCGAAATTGAAACAGAAGTTGAATCACCTATAGGTATGTACATAAATTTAGATAATATAATATTCAAATACTTGTAGAGTTTAATTAATTTATAATCTGGTTTAGTTTTTTAATTTAAATTAAATTGAAATATGTAGGAGATATCAACATTGATGATGAAATGTTAAAAAATGTTGATACTTACAAATTTGGGGAGAAAAAAATTGACCATATTATAATATATCATGTTATGAATATGTATAATAACTTTTTCAAAGATGAATCCATAGCAACACAAGCTCAACTTTTGAGAGGTCTAACAAGGTTAAAAAAATCAAAATAAGCTACATCATTATTGGGTATTCGAAAGTCGACAAAAGATACAAAGGTGAAACAGAATGTCTTTGAAAATATAACTAGCGCATTACAATATTTTGGAAAATGTCGAAAAAAACATATGTTAGTGTTGCACATAGAGACAAACAAAAGTCGTTTCATCTAGCAATATAAAATATCATTTGACACAACACATGGAAAAAGCAATGGGAACCTCAAGAAAAACATTGAACAAGCATATAAAATTATGATTGCAAATAGATGCAAATAATGAACTTACTTGTTGGACAGTTATTTCTAGACAACCCTACAAAGATATACTTGCAGAAAATGTTAAAGAATTGGCTTGTAATTATTGTTTGACAAAATCTCGTGTTTCACCACATACAAGGGATGTGTTGTGACGAATAATAGCACGAGTTGAATATGAAGAACATGCAAAAAATATATTTACAATGACACAAATAGAATTGTTCAACAAGTTCAAAGAAAAACACAAAGAAGTTAAATTGTCCATCAATACATTTGTGCAAAAAAAACCATGGTTTGTTAGACCCATCATTGTTTGTGACACTTGTTGTTGTCATTATCATGTGGAATTTGAGTTATATTACGACACTTTTCTTGATTTTGGTAAAACTTTCTAGGCAAGTTGACTTCCTTCCACAATCCGTGGTTTTATATCCCAAATTCTATGTGAAAGAGAAGGGTGATGAATTATTTTATCAAAAAAAATGTGTTGGTGGGAAAAAAATGTGATCGTTGTGGAAATCTAATTTTATTTCACTCCAAGTATCTTGTTGATATGAATGATCAATCTTTGTCCTATATAATAGTCAATTGGAAGAGATATAAATATATCAATATCCCTACCTCAAGTTCTTCAAATGTTGTTTCCAAAAGGATTGATTTGAAAGTGGATAAAATATGTGTGATAGATTTTTTGAAGAAATTTGAGAAAGAAATTTATAAAGACACCAAGCATTCACATAGAGCTCGATGGAAAGACCTACAATTCAAACAATCTCATGAAGTGTTTCCACCAGGGACAATTTTTTATGTAGTTGATTTTGCAGAGAATTACACATTCGTTGCACAAAAAGAAATACAAAGTGAATATTATCATTCTGATCAAGTCTCTATATTTGTCCACATTCTATATAGACATGCTCAACAAAGTGTTGATAACATAGAAAGCATCGATGACAATCGGGATGTTATTAAAGAATATCACTTTTATATAAGTGATGATTGGACACACGATACACATTATGTACAACATTGCTTTGATAAATTTTATGATTCATTGAAAAATCGTGGGATCGAATTCGATCGACATTGGATATGGTCATATGGATGTGTGGTTCAATTCAAATCTTCATGATCATTCTATTTGTTGTGTCTTCTTCACAAAAAATCAAACATTACACATTGTTGGAATATCTTTGAGACTGGTCATGGAAAAGGAGAGCAAGACGGTGTAGAGGCATGTGTAAAACGAGCACTTTGAAGCTATCATATTAACCCTCATGTAGATTGATTTGAATCTTCTTATCAAGTTGTTGAATGGTGGAAACATGCACTAAGCCATGAAAATAATTTGTCAAAGGATGTGTGCAGGTGTGTGTAGATATATGTTGTACACACATGATATTATTATTCGCATTCAAAAATATGATTTTCAATCATGTTCAATAGAGAAAGTTAATAAGTTCTTGTCTTTAACATGTATATTATTAAAATTTCATATTTATATTTAAATAAATTATTCTTGAACCGTGTGCATTTTTTTTTGGCATATTGGCATCCAAGATGTAGATAGATCAATCCCATATGAGGCCAGTACAATACATGAGACTCAAAATTTGCATTCAATTAAAACAAAACCCTTACAAAATGTATTTGCATTTGATGGAAGAAATAAATCTTGTTTTTGTTCAGTTTGCATAGAGGACACAGAATCCACAGACATTTGTGAAAACAAAACTAAGAAATATGTTAAATCTTGGAGACACATCGAAATTAATACAAAGGGGAAAATGCCACTTGCAAGCTTAGAGAAGATTGAATCAAATGAAACTATAGTGTCAATTGATGGTGATAGAGTTTATGATCTTGTTAGAGAAGGTAATTTATGTTTCAATTGTTCAAACATATTTGTTATGCTTAAACAATGTAGCTTTACATGTACTAGAGATATATAAAATTTATATATAGTGCAATTGTGTGCATGTGTGTTGATCTAACAAGAACTTCTTTTTGGAACATGACGAGTTATTTGCAGGAGATGTCTTTGTTGGGGTTTCCCCTGTAGACAACGATGAAAATTTTAAATATTATTTGATGTGATGCACACAAGGAAAGATGAAATTATTAGAAGATTTTGATGAAAACAGTTTTATATATGAAAGATGATCCGTATTAAAACGCTATTTTTTTTAAGAGATCCATCAAACCGATAGTCATGTTCACTTTCAAGACTATCAGTTGGATGTCAAGTTGCCAATATAGTCATTTGGTGTGTGCAGCACACATAAAGTTAATAGAGGTTCAATCAATGAAAATAACAAAAGTTAGAAAATGGAAAATGTCAAAATTCGATCATGAATGAATAATTGAAGATGGTATACCATTATGATTTTTTCAAACAAGTGGCATTCTAGAATTTTTATTTTGCATCAAGTACACGTATATATGTATATGTAAGATTCTAGAATCATCTTGTTTGGTTTATTTTTGTGGTCCATTCAAAGAATGTTTTTTTTTATGAATTGTAACTTATTGGGCTTTATTTACATTTTTGCATATAAAACTAGATTTCAATTGGTGAATTCAATTATTAAATATTTGGGTCCTCATATGTCCTCCGGACCACTTAAGGAAGTTCAAGAAGCTCAAGAATGGTTATAATTTCATACTATAAACATAATTTATTTTCTCATAAAACCCCTAGGCATCTATCACATTGAAATGGTAGACACCAAAACATGCTTAGAGATTTACGATATTCATTAACTTCTTAAACCCATAAATCAGTTTGTTGCAGATGTAATTATTAATAGCATTAAACCTACTTAAAACTAATTCTCATTATATTTTAAACACCAAAACATGCTTTGAGCTAAGATATGTCATATTGAATATATATTCATATATATGTTCACATGTAAAACTATAAGAAATTAGATAAACTCTTTGATTTAGTTGTCATGTGATGTTGTAAAAGATTCAAACTGTGTATCCATGTATTTGACCTTTACTATATAATAAATTACTCTTTGTAAACCCATGACCATAGGTAATGGTTGAGCCATTTACTTATATTGATGGTCAATACTTAAATAATTAGGTGTTGAGCCATATACTCCTATATCAAATTCACACTAATGTTTATAATCATGACCAATACTTAACTAATTAATAAATTACTCTTTGTCAAACCCATGACCATAGGTAATGGTTGAACCATTTACTTTTAATGATGGCCAATACTTAAATAATTAGGTGTTGATCCATATACTCCTAGATCAAATTCACACTAATGTTTATAATCATGGCCAATACTCAACTAATTATCATTTGATTTTAACACCAAAACATGCTTTGAGATTTAAAATATTCATTGACTGCTTACTCATAAATCACTTTGTTGGAGATGGGGAAAAGGTTCAGATTGGGGCTGGTTTGGAAGGTTGGAATTGGGGAAAAGTTTCGGATTTGGGTTGGCCCTTGGTTTGGCAGAGGATGGGGTTATAAGTTTTTTGAGAAAGCTATGTAGACCCTATAAGGGAAAGATGTTTTCAACGCTGCTCGGGATGTCTCTCCTGAAGACAATTTTTTGACAACAAGAAAGGGAAAAGACAATCCTTTTAGGGTTGGATAATGAGAATGGCAGTGGGAGGCTTACATGGACAGATCAAAAGTGAGTTGTGTTCGACTCAAGGAGGATGAGGAGTTAGTCTGGTCAAAGAATCAGCCATGTAATATAAGATATTATAATTTTAAACACTATTTAAAACATTAATAAACAACTTGAAATTTGGCAACCTTTACGAGATATAAACATAAACTTGATTGCCAATTTTAAATAATGTAAAATTCAACAACCTTTTTAAGGAATCAATATAAACTCTCTAACCAAGTTTAAATATAAGATCAACATGAAGTGCATAATAAAGTATATTTTAGATAATGTAAGATGAACATTTCAATTAGAGATTAGGATAAACTTTATCACTAATTTCTCGCAACTTCAAATATTAAAAGAGTAGTTAATTGAGAATGCCTTCGACTTTCAAGCTTTTTGTCATTTTATTTTTATTAAGGTTAAGTTAATAATTTTAGATAATGTGAAATGAACATTTCAATTAGAGATTAGGATCAACTTTATCACTAATTTCTCTCAACTTCAAATATTAAAATATTAAAAGAGTAGTTAATTGAGAATGCCTTCGACTTTGAAGTTTTTTCTCATTATCTTTTTATTAAGGTTAAGTTAATAATTTTAAATAATGTAAGATGAACATTTTAATTAGAGATTAGGATAAACTTTATCACCAGTTTCTCTCAACTTCAAATATTTAAATATTAAAAGAGTAATTAATTGAGAATGCCTTCGACTTTCAAGTTTTTTGTCATAATATTTTTATTAAGGTTAAGTTAATAATAATTTAGAAAATTTAGAAAACCCCTTTATAGTTAAAACATGATTTTTATAATTTATAAATATAAATTTTAAATAAATTAATATCTAGTTTTAAATATTATGAATATTTATTAGACAATTCATTACAACATATTTTAAATAAGATTGTAAACATTATGAAATTATAGTATATTATATAATATTTACTTCTAATTAAAATGTAATACTAAAAACAAATTATTCAAAATATTAAAATGGACTAAGAATAAAGAGAAATGTTATAGGCTATTCAAAATCTGGCATGTAACAAGATCTAGAGTAACTTCTTGCTATTCAAACTCGCTAAAATTCATTTTTTTAATATACAAGTGACTAAATTATATATTCTTACATGGCTTATTTAATCTCCCACTGCTAGTATCATATATAAACTTATCATTCTAAAGAATTATTCAAATAATGATTGAAATTCATTGCAAGCAACTAGTAAAATGAGTATTTTGAGGGTGTTAAATCGAATACAAATAAAAATGAAAATAGATGAATAAATGGTAGCAACACACAAAGTACTCCCATAGAATATTCAACTTCAACTAATAATAATAAAAGGCATGCTTGATAATGAGATAAGTAAGTTCAGTTATGTTAAATCAAATATTTGAGTTGAGCAAAATTGAAGTCCTAGGAAATAATATTTAACTATTAAATAGAACCTCAATTATTTCCATAGAACAATTTAATAAATTCTACATATTCTTTTCATATTCAAATCCTACACCTTCGCCATCTTGCAAAAATCATTGACCAAGTAACTTCTTGCTATTCAAATTCGCTAAAATTAATTTTTTTAATATACAAGTGACTATATTATATATTCTTACATGGCTTATTTAATCTCCCACGACTAATATTATATATAAACTTTTCATTCTAAAGAATTATTCAAATAATGATTGAAATTCATTGCCAGCAACTAGTAAAATGAGTATTTTGAGAGTGTTAAACCGAACACAAATAAAAATGCAATTAGATGAATAAATGGTAGCAACACATAAAGAACTCCCATAGCAAATTCAACTTCAATTAATAATAATAAAAGGCATGTTTGACAATGAGGTAAGTTCAACTATGCTAAATAAAAAAAAATTGAGTTGAGCAAAATTGAAGTCCTAGGAAATCATATTTAGCTATTAAATAGAACCTCAATTGTCTCCATAAATGTATATTACCATAGAACAATTTAATAAAGTCTACACATTCTTTTCATATTCAAATCCTACATCTTTACCATATTGCAAAAATTATTGACCAAGTTCTACTTTCTTCTACCATAGCCTATCAATCACATTGTCAACATCCCCTCGCAAACGACAAGAATTCCAAATCATTGATAAGACTATCCAACACAAATATCGCAAGCCTAGTTTATAATCATGGTCAATACTTAACTTAAATTAAATATATACTTGTTTAACATAAAGTGTACACTTGCTTAAAATAATATTTAGATAAATAAAATAAACCATCTCAAGAAAAATTGGCATACCAAAGGTGTTGGAGTCCATCCTCAAAAATTCATGCTCTCTTTCATGCTCCATGAGCAGACATTACTGTAACAAGGAAGAAAAACCAATAATACATATTAGTATATATTTGTCTAAAATAATAAACATATAAATATTAAATAAGTGATGATCAAGAATAACATACCCAACCATGAGTAAGAACAGCATAGCCAACCATAGTTCCATGGATCTTTAAGGATTTCCATGTATCTAATATTATTACTTTCTTTTGATTCTACTCTTCATATTAAGTCATTCTTCCAAGAGAATAAATGATCTAAAAATGAAGAAGACTTGAAATACTTGAAAATTATTGCAAGTGAATGTTATGTGTTTAAAGAAAAATGATCAGTTTGCAACACATAGATTAAAGGATTACTTATATAAAATACTCATAGACAGCAGCATAATCAATGAACATAAGCACATAAACACAGCAATTTGATAAAGGAGTTCACCCCTCTCTTGGGCTACATCTCCTGGTCCAGCTTCCAATGGATCATTATTATTAATTTCTCAAAGTACTCAAAAACATGTCTTACAATACTCAAACTGACAAACCGACTGCTCCAATGGCTTCAGAGCGTCCCAAAACTCCTATCTGGGCTCTTTCGGCACCTCAATCGGTCGAAAAACGAAGTTAGGCCTCCTGGAAGTCTCCCTCTTCAAGCTTGTTGTCCCTGCATCTACAAAATGCACCCTTGTTGTTTGAACCTAGTTCACACGCAAAGTTAAGCGTGAAAACCCAGCACCGAGCGCAACTGCGCCAACGGTGCAAACCGTAGGACGGTTAAGGGCGCGCCATCCCCTAACCGCCTAGGCACCTGGGCATATGGGTCATGTGACCGCACACATTTGGCAAAGAGTGGTTAACGGTTACAAATGTTGAAACTTCCCCCGCTCCCGCGCTCGGATTAAGGTCACATGGCATAGAACATATGACCGCGGCTTAACATAACACAAAACCCCACATCATTTTAATAAAGGGCATATTACATAGTCATATGGCGGTTGAAACACGCGCTCCGTATTATTCAAACCTACGCTCTATATAGCATGGTCACATATGGAATAATACGACCACGGGCCGGGGCTAAGCCCTGGTCCGACCCCCCCCCGCCATTTACAATAATGTGCAAATTTAAATATATTCAAACATATATATATAACAAGAACCAAATGGCGGTATAATGGTTGGGCGGATATTGGTAAAGCTTATGCGGTGGGGAGGTCCGAGGGTCGAACCCCACGGACCCCAAAAATTTTACATAACAACTCATGAACCAATAAAGGGGTGCCATGTGGCAGCCCATGATTGGGCCACGTGGCACCTTACCATTAGCCAATGAAATGCCACGTGTCATCATACGATTCGACAATTTTCAACCAACTAAAACTTGCCACATCACTCCTGCCACATCATTGTACGGTCTGTACGGCACTGCCACGTCAGACTGTACGGATTGTACAGTTAGCACCAAAAATTTTACATGTTTGACTTGACGAACAGATCGCTATATCTCTCACTCCTGACATCCATTTGAGACGAAATGAGTTGTGTTGGGTTCGCAACGACGAGGCCTACGCTCTTGTCCGGTTTGAAGCGATTCTAAGCACTTTAAATTTTTGAGCAAAATTTGATCCCCTGATCACACCTCCCCATTGGGAAGCTTTTGGACCTCCAAAAGACTATTTTCAGTCTATGTGAAGATGAGGGTAAAGTTCCCTCACCCTTCCAACCTCAATCCACTTGGC
>ML779732.1:1055434-1095929 GCA_009831015.1 Picea engelmannii
CCCCTTTCAAGTGGGCTTGGGATTCCAACCACTATGTCCCATTGACATAGCCATGCCATTTGTGGCTACTCAGGAAGATTCATCTCATGTCCAGTCTGAGGCGGATAAGGCAAACAACTTCATTGAGCACATTCAACACATTCGCCAACAAGTTCATGACATCTTGGACAGAGCCAATGCTAAGTACAAGTAGCGACATGATCAACATCAGGTGCCACACAACTTCCAAGTGGGTGACAAAGTGTGGCTGCATTTGCAAAAGGAGTGCCTCGCTGGACCCCACCGCAAGCTTCATCCGCTCCGATATGGGTTGTACACCCTCACCAAGGTTGTAGGGGAAAATGCCTTTGATCTCAGCATTCCACCATTCCTTGGTTTTCACCCAGTGTTCAATGTGGACCGCCTTCGGCCCTACATTCCACCTCTACTAGACACATCCGACATGGCAGAACAACTCACACCAATAGAGTTGAATACAGACTGCATGGAACAAGATAGAACTGATTAGATCATGGATACACAGATCAAGCACACCCGAAAACAAAGGATACCGCTATATCGAGTTGTCAAAGCAGGTCAACTCCTTCACCAAGGCAAATGGCTCACCAGGGACCAAGTTCAACAGAAGTTTCCTCATCTCATGGAGGAACTCAACGCAATGGGGACCATTGCTTCCTAAGGGGGGAGGAATGATCCAGGTGGATATTGGTGGCCACCCACCTATTCCACTTGGACCCCCCACCATTGCTTCTTTTAGTTTTTCAGTTTCCGCACAGTTTACTATTTTTAGCAGTTTTTCGGGTCCTGAACTTCTGGAGCCGTTTTGAAGCCTTAAACGACGTTTTTTGGGAAAACGGGGAGCAACGTTAACCGTTTATGTTCTTCTTTTGGGCTAGAAGAACCAAACCATCTACCTCTTAAACATCTAGCAGCTGCAGTGCCAAATCATACCTTGGCCAGGATAGCTGAAGTTCTTCAGATTGTTGTTAATAAAATAGAGTTAGTTAAAACTCAATCTTCTACATTAGAAGATGAAATTAAGAAGATAAGAATAGCTAGAGTCCCTTCTCTTAAATTTATCGGTGGAGAAGAATCAAGTTCTGCTAATATAGATCTATCTCAAGCACAAAAGCCTTCAGAAGATGAACCTTCAACAGGCCCTGCTTATCAATCTGCTTGGGAAAAATGGTGTAATGCAAAGTATGGTACTTCCAAGAGACCCCAACAAGATCAAGATAATCCAACACTCTCCTCTTCAAACATAGAGAGTGCACCTGTCTCTAATGTTAATTGAAAATCAAAAACTAAGATAATGATGATGATCCAAAAATGGAATGCTTGGGCTAAAACCCAAAAGATGATGTTTAAAGACAAAGTTACTTGGGGAGATTTAGCTTTAAGATTGACTTGGGGATTCACTGGGAATTTAGGTCTTTGGTGGGATAGAGTTACTCCCAAAAGCAAGCTTAGGATAATGAGCCATGAGAAACCTATAGATGATCTTGTTAAAGCTCTTATACATGAATTTTATGGAAACATCAAGCTAGATACAAATCATTTTGCAGATTTGTATATGAATCAACAGCTATGTCATATTTCCCAGCTTCCTAAATTCTTTTGTACCATGAAATATCTTATATACAAGGTGCCTGATCCAGAAAACATAGCTTATCTAAGAAATTATTTATCTACTATGCCTGGAAAAATACCAGAACTAGTTAGAGAAAGATTAGATGATTTAGAAATTGATATCTCTGAATTATCTCTAGCTGGTTTGCAAGAGAAAATAGTAACAGCTCTGCAGAAAGAATTTCTTTGAAAGAAGATGAATAAGTCTGTCAAGAAACAATTGGGTTCCGATTCCTCTGTTTGTGATGTCTTCACTGAAACATCTAGATTTGGTTGCCACAAGCAGAAGAAAACAAATTCTTCTTGCAAACAAGGATGTAATTGTTCTGATTGTACTACTTCAAAGAAGAAGTTTAAAAGAAAACATCATTGAAGATTCTTCAGAAACAGTCAATCTAAAAAGAAAGCCTTCTTTAAACATCGGCCCCGGAATTCAAAAGCAAAGCAGTCTTCCTGCTTTATCTGTAAAAATCCTGGCCATTGGGCTTCTCAGTGTCCTCTACAGTCCAAGACTAAGTTCCAGACCAAAATTATGGATCTTTTCCAATATGGCTATGATCCAGCTGAATGGGAATTAGTTGAAAGTCGTTTAGATGGTGAATACCTATGAGTCACAGAGGATAGTGATTACTTTTCTGATGATATTCCTTCCATCCCAACCTCTGAGCCTGAGTCAGACTCATCTCAACTTGAAGACACCCTCAACTTTTTAGAAATTAAAATGATGACTCCATTCATCGATATCAATGATCTTCTCCAACAGAAGACCGCCCTACAATCCAAAATATCTACACTGACTCCTGGACAATTTCAGCTTTTAGACCGTTATGAGTCCCAACTGGCTCGCCTCACTGATCAAATCAATGATCTCTAGCAGCCAAGCATGGTGAATATCCACCATTACACACCCACTGATGTTGACTTCCTTAGAAATTCTATGTCAGAATCAAAAAGTAAAGGAAAAGCCATTATCAAAATCTCTGAATCTATTCAAGAAACTTATACAAAATCAAAGTCCTTAAATTATACTAGTCTCCACCTTGAAGAAACCATAAGAGAAAAGGAAGCATTAGTGCAAGAGTTATGGAAAAGTCTGAAATTACAGAAGGAAGAATTGAACTATCTCAGAATAAAAAGAGATGAACAAATAGAAAAAGAGATATTCAACGAAGAGTCAGAAATAGAACAATTGGAATCTAAGCTACTCAAAAGCTTAGATGACAGATTAGTAATCTCTGTAAATATTAAAGTCCAAGGTTATCTGCAATATACTTTAGATGCACAAGTAGATACGGGTGCTATGAATTCTTATGCCAAATTTGGAGCTTTACCATCTTATTATTGGCAGCCTGTAGATATCTCGTTTAGAGCTGTCAACAAAACAGAATTAAAGATTAAATTCATTGCTCCAGATTTCTCCATTTACCTACAGGAAGAAAAGATATATGTTACTCTATATTGTTTTGACACTGGTGCAGATATACTATTGGGACAAGATTTTGTAAATAAGTGTTTGTCTTTTACTATTGGAAATGGTTTTGTACAGTTTAACATTTCAGGAAAAACTATGAAGATTCCAAGTAAGTCCTCGTATGAATCAAGAATTGCAGTAAATAAAAATTTGGAACAAGTTGAAAAATCTGCAAGCAGCTTGGTACGCATCCAAAAGATCATTGGACATGCTGAAAAACATGGAATGGAGATGATAAAATATATTAAAGAAAAGATAGAATCTGATTGTACATCAGATTATCCCAATGCTTTCTGGACAAGAGAGCAGTACTTTGTCAGTCTCCCATATAAGGAAGATTATATTCCCAGACCTCAAAAGGCCTCTGCTAATCATATGTCTCCCACTGAATGTGAATATTGCCAAAAGGAGATATCTGAATTGTTAGAAAGAAAATTAATAGAAGTCAGTAGAAGCCCCTGGGCTTGTCCTGCCTTTTATGTCAATAAACACAGTGAGCGGAAAAGAGGAAAACCAAGAATGGTTATAAATTACAGAGCTCTAAACGATGCTCTACTACCTATTAGATTTCCTCTGCCTTCTAAAGAATTATTGTTTTCTAAGATTGGGAAATGCAACATCTTCGGCAAGTTTGATCTAAAGAGCGGATTTTGGCAAGTAGGGATTATCCCTAAGGATATATATAAAACTGCATTTGTTGTTTCGCATGGACAATACCAATGGAAAGTAATGCCTTTTGGGCTGAAGAACACTCCATCAGAATTCCAGAAACGGATGGATGATATCTTTAAACATCTTAATTTTGTTATTGTATATATTGATGACTTACTTGTCTGCTCTGTTGATTGTAAAACACATGTACAACATTTAAACATTGTTTATGATTTGTTGTATAAGCATGGTTTAGTGCTTAGCCGTTCTAAACTATGTTGGGCAAAAACTAAGATTGAATATCTTGGATTAATACTTTCCAAAGGAGAAGTAGAACTCCAGGATCATGTCTTGAAAAAACTTTCAGAGTTCCCTGATGAAATAATTGATCAAAAGCAGCTACAAAGGTTCCTTGGTTGTTTAAATTATATCCGACAGTTCTACAAGAACCAGGCCAAAGATGTTCAGATACTCTAGAAGAGATTGAGAAAAATAATACCATGGAATTATAAAATGACTCAAGTTGTTCAGATCATCAAGAAGAAAATCCAGAATCTCCCAAAATTGTATCTTCCAGATATGACTCTACAACTTATTCTTGAGACTGATGCCTCCAATGAAACATGGGAAGCAGTTCTATTGCAGAAAAATGGTCCTAAACTGGAAGAAGTATGTATCTATACTTCTGGATGCTTCAATGATGCTGAGACAAGATATCCTTCCTCTCACAAAGAAATACTTGTTGTCAAGAATGGCATCAAGAAATTCAAGATGTTTCTAAAACCTGTGCATTTTATTGTTAGAACAGACCTGAAACATATGAAAGGAATGTTATCTAATCAAAGATTGCTTGAACAGGGAAATAACAGGATTTTGTGATGGAGCTTATGGCTTGACGGATTCGATTTTGAAATCCAATACAAGCCAGGAAAAGATAATTGTGTTGCAGATCTGCTTACTAGAGAAGCAACTCCAAATAAGGATAAAACAATCAAATGGCTTCATCCTCCTTGAGCATAAGGAATGCTCCACCACCAGGGTTTAAATGGATCCTAGTGTGTGACAATTGTAAATATTGCTACTGTTTTGATTGCTTAGTATGTTGTATAAAATCTAGTCCAGAATGTATAAAGATTTTAAATAGCTGGGTACAGTCATATAATCATCTGCAGTCTTACAATAGTTATTTCAGAAGCAGTCATAATATTGCTAGAGGTACAATGACTGGAGGACCATTCCAAGGAAAAGTATATATCCTGCTATATACACCAGACATAACATATGAAGACTACTGCAAAATAATGATACAAACAAAATATGATGGATCTTGTTGGATTACTTTTGAATGTTCTCCTTTCAAAGATTATCATTATTCCTGGTCTGGATGGTTATATATACTGTTCTGGACATATTGTCCTAGAGATGTTGATTTCTTCAATGCCAGGAAAGAAGCTTTCATCCAATGGTTTCAAGCTGAAGTCCAACAAGCTGCACATCATGAAGGATGGTTTACTTTTAACCTCTCTTTTATCGGCAGTGACTTACATTTCAGCAAGACCGAGGCATCCCAGCCTCCTTCTTATAAAGTCACTAGTGATTATTTTGGTGACTTATGCATACCAGAAAATGAGCTTATTCCAGCTATGAAAGGTTCCCCTTTCTACAGATGTTTCAACTAGTTTCCACCTTTTTCAAGTGATCACAGCTCTCCTCCCAGTAGTCACTTTGGTTATGATAGTGACGCTTCTTTTGATTCTATAGCCGAATACAATATAATAAATAGAATGGAAGCATGATGGGCCTAGATGCCTCATTTTGTAATAAAGATATTGTTTTCATGTCTATCGGGCCAACAGTGGTGTCCCAACAGTTTTGTGGGTTCCTGTAGAACTCCACAGTGTATCCATGTGCCTAGGAATAATTGCTTTTGTCAGTGTCATTCCGTAAAAGTTGGTATGGGTCCCCATATGGCCGAGCCTCCAAGGGACGAGATAACAGCTGTAGTCCACAGCTGCCCCACCCACTTCATCGAATCTTTTATTACCGGCAGTTGCCTATTTGCATTTACCGATAACCTGTTAAAAGTTGTATAAATAAGGCTCTACCCCTCTCATTTGATTCATTCGAGTCTGAGATAGAGCTTAGTCTAAGTCTTAGAGTCTTAGAGTCTTTGAATCGAGCAGTGTGTATCCTCTTCACTATCATTCACCTTCGGGATCTTGTGAACTGTGAATGAAAAACACTGATCTCAAGTGTAAAATTCTAAGGTCCTTGCATATATGCTTATACTCTGTAAAATTGGTATCAGAGCAAGTCTCTCTTACAAACCCTTATATCAATACCCTGTTGCAAGTGTATGTCCATTTTTCGGGTTTTAATATGGCTCAAGGATCCAAAATTGCCCAATTACATTCTTCTATTTTCTTACGCTTCGTCTCTACCATTATCCCTGCTTTAAATCCTAAACTCCTAAAGCGCGCTACTACTGAAAGTGTGGTGGTTGGCCCTGGAAATGTTTCGCCCCTTACTCTTGGTTTTGCTAAACTCACAAAAATTGAAGAATGGTCTGCAGAGTATGAGCCTATTTCTTCCAGAATCACACCTCCTATGCCTCGAGAAATCAAATTCGAGATTAATGTTGCAGGAAGAAACGTTCTCAAAATAGGACGATCACAGAGTACTAGATTACAAGATCTGGATAGACAGATGTCCTCCCTTACAGCTAGTACTCCTGAACCCAATCCTAGAGTATCCTCTACCAGATATCTATCTTCTCCTAGCAAAACTTCTGTATATAAACCTGTCTTAGGTAACTCTAAATTAGATGATCATTTATTAACCCATCAGAAAGGTTCTAAAAACTACTACTACTGTAAAAAGCAATTCCCAACTCAAGAACCCTCTTCTGATTCCTCTATAAATACAGATACTTCTCATTATCCATCTGCTCCTAAAACATTCAGAACTTATCAGTCCAAACAAGATCATAATGGACAACATCCTAACTGCTCTGAATGTGAAAGTCTAGCTATCCCTATGATCAAAATGATGAATGTCCCTTTTCCTAGAAGTAGTAGGGATAAGAAGACTGAACTACCATACAGAAATCTTGGACTTGGAAACCATGTCCCTAAATTCCAGAATGATATGGTAGCAGATCTAGACTTCATTAAATACAGAAAGGCAGATGCTGATCCTCCTCAAGATATAGTAAGACTTCAAAATTATGCAAATTACCAGTCTGTTTGTCTTGCACAAAACATTGATGATATAGCGCAAGATTTGGTACAAACCAAAACTCATATGAATGGTTTGCATTCTGAAATAGATTCTTTAGAATCTAATCAAGAACAGATGAAGTCACAACTTGAGACTATTCTTGATAAGTTAGAAATAATTCAAACAGTTGTTTTTAGTTTGAAAGACTCATATGAGGAAGAAGTGAAGCCTTCCTCTCCAATTTTGATCTCTGAAATAGAAGGGGATGCCTCCTTCAGATGGTTTGGTTCTTCTAGCCCAAAAGAAGAACATAAATAACTAACTCTTAAACAGCTAGCAGYTGTAGTGCCAAATCATACCTTGGCCAGGATAGCTGAAGTTCTTCAGATTGTTGTTAATAAAATAGAGTTAGTTAAAACTCAATCTTCTACATTAGAAGATGAAATTAAGAAGAGCATAATAGATAGAGTCCCTTCTCTTAAATTTATCGGTGGAGAAGAATCAAGTTCTGCTAATATAGATCCCTCTCAAGCACAAAAGCCTTCAGAAGATGAACCTTCAACATGCCCTGCTTATCAATCTGCTTGGGAAAAATGGTGTAATGCAAAGTATGGTACTTCCAAGAGACCCCAACGGGATCAAGATAATCCAACACTCTCCTCTTCCAACATAGAGAGTGCACCTGTCTCTAATGTTAATTGCAAATCAAAAACTAAGATAATGATGATGATCCAAAAATGGAATGCTTGGGCTAAAACCCAAAAGATGATGTTTAAAGACAAAGTTACTTGGGGAGATTTAGCTTTAAGATTGACTTGGGGATTCACTAGGAATTTAGGTCTTTGGTGGGATAGAGTTACTCCCAAAAGCAAGCTTATGATAATGAGCCATGAGAAACCTATAGATGAGCTTGTTAAATCTTGTTATACATGAATTTTATGGAAACATCAAGCTAGATACAAATCATTTTGCAGATTTGTATATGAATCAACAGCTATGTCATATTTCCCAGCTTCCTAAATTCTTTTGTATCATGCAAGATCTTATATACAAGGTGCCCGATCCAGAAAACATAGCTTATGTAAGAAAGTGTTTATCTGCTATGCCTGGAAAAATACCAGAACTAGTTAGAGAAAGATTAGATGATTTAGAAATTGATATCTCTGAATTATCTCTAGCTAGTTTGCAAGAGCAAATAGTAACAGCTCTGCAGAAAGAATGTCTTCGAAAGAAGATGAATAAGTCTGTCAAGAAACAATTGGGTTTCGATTCCTTTGTTTGTGATGTCTTCACTGAAACATCTAGCTTTGGTTGCCACAAGCAGAAGAAAACAAATTCTTCTTGCAAACAAGGATGTAATTGTTCTGATTGTACTACTTCAAAGAAGAAGTTTAAAAGCAAACATCCTAGAAGATTCTTCAGAAACAGTCAATCTAAAAAGAAAGCCTTCTTTAAACGTCGGCCCCATAATTCAAAAGCAAAGTAGTCTTCCTGCTTTATCTGTAAAAATCCTGGCCACTGGGCTTCTCAGTGTCCTTTGCGGTCCAAGACTAAGTTCCAGACCAAAATTATGGATCTTTTCCAATATGGCTATGATCCAGCTGAATGGGAATTAGTCGAAAGTCGTTCAGATGGTGAATACCTATCAGTCACAGAGGATAGTGATTACTTTTCTGATGATATTCCTTCCAGCCAAAACTCTGAGCCTGAGGCAGACTCATCTCAACTTGAAGATGCCCTCAACTTTTTAGAAATTAAAATGATGACTCCATTCATCGATATCAATGCTCTTCTCCAACAGAAGACTGCCCTACAATCCAAAATATCTACACTGACTCCTTGACAATTTCAGCTTTTAGACCGTTATCAGTCCCAACTGGCTCGCCTCACTGATCAAATCAATGATCTCCAGCAGCCAAGCGTGGTAAATATCCACCATTACACACCCACTGATGTTGACTTCCTTAGAAATTCCATGTCAAAATCAAAAAGTAAAGAAAAATCCATTATCAAAATCTCTGAATCTATTCAAGAAACTTCTACAGAATCAGAGTCCTTAAATGATACTATTTTCCACCTTGAAGAAACCATATGAGAAAAGGAAGCATTGGTGCAAGAGTTATGGAAAAGTCTAAAATTACAGAAGGAAGAATTGAACTATCTCAGAATAAAAAGAGATGAACAAATAGAAAAAGAGATATTCAACGAAGAGTCAGAAATAGAACAATTGGAATCTAAGCTACTCAAAATCTTAGATGACAGATTAGTAATCTTTGTAAATATTAAAGTCCAAGGTTATCTGCAATATACTTTAGATGCACAAGTAGATGCGGGTGCTATGAATTCCTGAGCCAAATTTGGAGCTTTACCATCTTATTATTGGCAGCCTGTAGATATCTCGTTTAGAGCTATCAACAAAACAAAATTAAAGATTAAATTCATTTGCTCCAGATTTCTCCATTTACCTACAGCAAGAAAAGATATATGTTACTCTATATTGTTTTGACATTGGTGCAGATATACTATTGGGACAAGATTTTGTAAATAAGTGTTTGCCTTTTACTGTTGGAAATGGTTTTGTACAGTTTAACATTTCAGGCAAAACTATGAAGATTCCAAGTAAGTCCTCGTATGAATCAAGAATTGCAGTAAATAAAAATTTGGAACAAGTTGAAAAATCTGCAAGCAGCTTGGTACGCATCCAAAAGATCATTGGACATGCTGAAAAATGTGGAATGGAGATGATAAAAGATATTAAAGAAAAGATAGAATCTGATTGTACATCAGATTATCCCAATGCTTTCTGGGCAAGAGAGCAGTACTTTGTCAGTCTCCCATATAAGGAAGATTATATTCCCAGACCTCAAAAGGCCTCTGCTAATCATATGTCTCCCACTAAATGTGAATATTGCCAAAAGGAGATATCTGAATTGTTAGAAAGAAAATTAATAGAAGTCAGTAGAATCCCCTGGGCTTGTCCTTCCTTTTATGTCAATAAACACAGTGAGCAGAAAAGAGGAAAACCAAGAATGGTTATAAATTACAGAGCTCTAAACGATGCTCTACTACCTATTAGATTTCCTCTGCCTTCTAAAGAATTATTGTTTTCTAAGATTGGGAAATGCAACATCTTCAGCAAGTTTGATCTAAAGAGCGGATTTTGTCAAGTAGGGATTATCCCTAAGGATAGATATAAAACTGCATTTGTTGTTCCGCATGGACAATACCAGTGGAAAGTAATGCCTTTTGGGTTGAAGAACGCTCCATCATAATTCTAGAAATGGATCGATGATATCTTTAAACATCTTAATTTTGTTATTGTATATATTGATGACTTACTTGTCTGCTCTGTTGATTGTAAAACACATGTACAGCATTTAAAGATTGTTTATGATTTGTTGTATAAGCATGGTTTAGTGCTCAGCCATTCTAAACTATGTTGGGCACAAACTAAGATTGAATATCTTGGATTAATACTTTCCAAAGGAGAAGTAGAACTCCGGGATTATTTCTTGAAAAAACTTTCAGAGTTCCCTGATGAAATAATTGATCAAAAGAAGCTACAAAGGTTCCTTGGTTGTTTAAATTATATCCGACAGTTCTACAAGAACCAGGCCAAAGATGTTCGGATACTCCAGAAGAGATTGAGAAAAATAATACCATGGAATTATAAAATGACTCAAGCTGTTCAGATCATCAAGAAGAAAATCCAGAATGTCCCAAAATTGTATCTTCCAGATATGACTCTACAACTTATTATTGAGACTGATGCCTCCAATGAAACATGGGCAGCAGTTCTATTGCAGAAAAATGGTCCTAAACTGGAAGAAGTATGTATCTATACTTCTGGATGCTTCAATGATGCTGAGACAAGATATCCTTCCTCTCACAAAGAAATACTTGCTGTCAAGAATGGCATCAAGAAATTCAGGATGTTTCTAAAACCTGTGCATTTTATTGTTAGAACAGACCTGAAACATATGAAAGGAACGTTATCTAATCAAATATTGCTTGAACAGGGAAATAACAGGATTTTGCGATGGAGCTTATGGCTTGACGGATTCGATTTTGAAATCCAATACAAGCCAGGAAAAGATCATTGTGTTGCAGATCTGCTTACTAGAGAAGCAGCTCCAAATAAGGATAAAACAATCAAATGGCTTCATCCTCCTTGAGCATAAGGAATGCTCCACCACCAGGGTTTAAATGGATCCTAGTGTGTGACAATTGTAAATATTGCTACTGTTTTGATTGCTTAGTATGTTGTATAAAATCTAGTCCATAATGTATAAAGATTTTAAATAGATGGGTACAGTCATATAATCATCTGCAGTCTTACAATAGTTATTTCAGAAGCATTCATAATATTGATAGAGGTACAATGACTGGAGGACCATTCCAAGGACAAGTATATATCGTGCTATATACACCAGACATAACATATGAAGACTACTGCAAAATAATGCTACAAACAAAATATGATGGATCTTGTTGGATTACTTTTGAATGTTCTCCTTTCAAAGATTATCATTATTCCTGGTCTGGATGGTTATATATATTGTTCTGGACATATTGTCCTAGATATGTTGATTTCTTCAATGCCAGCAAAGAAGCTTTCATCCAATGGTTTCAAGCTGAAGTCCAACAAGCTGCACATCATGAAGGATGGTTTACTTTTAACCACTCTTTTATCGGCAGTGACTTACATTTCAGCAAGACCGAGGCATCCCAGCCTCCTTCCTATAAAGTCACTAGTGATTATTTTGGTGACTTATGCATACCAGAAGATGATCTTATTCCAGCTATGAAAGGTTCCCCTTTCTACAGATGTTTCAGCTGGTTTCCACCTTCTTCAAGTGATCACAGCTCTCCTCCCAGTAGTCACTTTGGTTATGATAGTGACGCTTCTTTTGATTCTATAGCCGAATACAATATAATAAATAGAATGGAAGCTTTATGGGCCTAGCTGCCTCATTTTGTAATAAAGATATTGTTTTCATTTCTATCGGGCCGACAGTGGTGTCCCGACAGTTCCGTGGGTTCCTGTAGAACTCCACAGTGTATCCATGTTCCTAGGAATAATTTCTTTTTTCAGTGTCATTCCGTAAAAGTTGGTATGGGTCCCCATATGGCCGAGCCTCCAAGGGACGAGATAACAGCTGTAGTCCACAGCTGCCCCACCCACTTCATGGAATCTTTTATTACCGGCAGTTGCCTGTTTGCATTTACCGGTAACCTGTTAAAAGTTGTATAAATAAGGCTCTACCCCTCTCATTTGATTCATTCGAGTTTGAGAGAGAGCTTATTCTGAGTCTTAGAGTCTTAGAGTCTTTGAATCGAGCAGTGTGTATCCTCTTCACTATCACTCGCCTTCGGGATCTTGTGAACTGTGAATGAAAAACACTGATCTCAAGTGTAAAATTCTAAGGTCCTTGCATATATGGTTATACTCTGTAAAATTGGTATCAGAGCAAGTCTCTCTTACAGACCCTTATATCAATACCTTGTTGCAAGCGTATGTCAAGTTTTCGGGTTTTAATATGGCTGAAGGATCCAAAATTGCCCAATTACATTCTTCTATTTTCTTACGCTTTGTCTCTACCACTATCCCTGCTTTAAATCCTAAACTCCTAAAGCGCGCTACTACTGAAAGCATGGTGGTTGGCCCTAGAAATGTTTCGCCCCTTACTCTTGGTTTTGCTAAACTCACAGAAATTGAAGAATGGTTTGTAGAGTATGAGCCTATTTCTTCCAGAATCACACCTCCTATGCCTCGAGAACTCAAATTCAATATTAATGTTGCAGGAAGAAATGTTCTCAAAATAGGACGATCACATAGTACTAGATTACAAGATCTGGATAGACAGATGTCCTCCCTTACAGCTAGTACTCCTGAACCCAATCCTAGAGTATCCTCTGCCAGATATCTATCTTCTCCTAACAAAACTTCTATATATAAACTTGTCTTAGGTAACTCTAAATTAGATGATCATTTATTAACCCATCAGAAAGGTTCTAAAAACTGCTACTACTGTAAAAAGAAATTCCCAACTCAAGAACCCTCTTCTGATTCCTCTGTAAATACAGATACTTCTCATTATCCATCTGCTCCTAAAACATTCAGAACTTATCAGTCCAAACAATATCATAATGGAAAACATCCTAACTGGTCTGAATGTGAAAGTATAGCTATCCCTATGATCAAAATGATGAATGTCCCTTTGCCTAGAAGTAGTAGGGATAAGAAGACTGAACTACCATACAGAAATCTTGGACCTGGAAACCATGTCCCTAAATTCCAGAATGATATGGTAGCAGATCTAGACTTCATTAAATACAGAAAGGCAGATGCTGATCCTCCTCAAGATATAGTAAGACTTCAAAATTATGCAAATTACCAGTATGTTTGTCTTGCACAAAACATTGATGATATAGCGCAAGATTTGGTACAAACCAAAACTCATCTGAATGGTTTGCATTCTGAAATAGATTCTTTAGAATCTAATCAAGAACAGATGAAGTCACAACTTGAGACTATTCTTGATAAGTTAGAAATAATTCAAACAGTTGTTTTTAGTTTGAAAGACTCATATGAGGAAGAAGTGAAGCCTTACTCTCCAATTTTGATCTCTGAAATAGAAGGGGATGCCTCCTTCAGATGGTTTGGTTCTTCTAGCCCAAAAGAAGAACATAAACAGCTAACTCTTAAAYAGCTAGCAGCTGCAGTGCCAAATCATACCTTGGCCAGGATAGCTGAAGTTCTTCAGATTGTTGTTAATAAAATAGAGTTAGTTAAAACTCAATATTCTACATTAGAAGATGAAATTAAGAAGATAAGAATAGCTAGAGTCCCTTCTCTTAAAGTTATCGGTGGAGAAGAATCAAGTTCTGCTAATATAGATCCCTCTCAAGCACAGAAGCCTTCAGAAGATGAACCTTCAACAGGCCCTGCTTATCAATCTGCTTGGGAAAAATGGTGTAATGCAAAGTATGGTACTTCCAAGAGACCCCAACAGGATCAAGATAATCCAACACTCTCCTCTTCCAACATAGAGAGTGCACATGTCTCTAATGTTAATTGCAAATCAAAAACTAAGATAATGATGATGATCCAAAAATGGAATGCTTGGGCTAAAACCCAAAAGATGATGTTTAAAGACAGAGTTACTTGGGGAGATTTAGCTTTAAGATTGACTTGGGGATTCACTGGGAATTTAGGTCTTTGGTGGGATAGAGTTACTCCCAAAAGCAAGCTTAGGATAATGAGCCATGAGAAATCTATAGATGAGCTTGTTAAAGTTGTTATACATGAATTTTATGGAAACATCAAGCTAGATACAAATCATTTTGCAGATTTGTATATGAATCAACAGCTATGTCATATTTCCCAGCTTCCTAAATTCTTTTGTACCATGCAAGATCTTATATACAAGGTGCCTGATCTAGAAAACATAGCTTATCTAAGAAAGTATTTATCTGCTATGCCTGGAAAAATACCAGAACTAGTTAGAGAAAGATTGGATGATTTAGAAATTGATATCTCTGAATTATCTCTAGCTGGTTTGCAAGAGCAAATAGTAACATCTCTGCAGAAAGAATGTCTTCGAAAGAAGATGAATAAGTCTGTCAAGAAACAATTGGGTTTCGATTCCTCTATTTGTGATGTCTTCACTGAAACATCTAGTTTTGGTTGCCACAAGCAGAAGAAAACAAAGTCTTCTTGCAAACAAGGATGTAATTGTTCTGATTGTACTACTTCAAAGAAGAAGTTTAAAAGAAAACATCCTAGAAGATTCTTCAGAAACAGTCAATCTAAAAAGAAAGCCTTCTTTAAATGCCGACCCCAGAATTCAAAAGCAAAGAAGTCTTCCTGCTTTATCTGTAAAAATACTGGCCACTGGGCTTCTCAGTGTCCTCTCCGGTCCAAGACTAAGTTCAAGACCAAAATTATGGATCTCTTCCAATATGGCTATGATCCAGCTGAATGGGAATTAGTCGAAAGTCGTTCAGATGGTGAATACCTATCAGTCACAGAGGATAGTGATTACTTTTCTGATGATATTCCTTCCAGCCCAACCTCTGAGCCTTTTTCAGACTCATCTCAACTTGAAGACGCCCTCAACTTTTTAGAAATTAAAATGATGACTCCATTCATCGATATCAATGCTCTTCTCCAACAGAAGACTGCCCTACAATCCAAAATATCTACACTGAATCCTGGACAATTTCATCTTTTAGACCATTATGAGTCCCAACTGGCTCGCCTCACTGATCAAATCAATGATCTCCAGCAACCAAGCGTGGTGAATATCCACCATTACACACCCACTGATGCTGACTTCCTTAGAAATTCTATGTCAAAATCAAAAAGTAAAGGAAAAGCCATAATCAAAATCTCTGAATCTATTCAAGAAACTTCTATAGAATCAGAGTCCTTAAATGATACTATTTTCCACCTTGAAGAAACCATAAGAGAAAAGGAAGCATTAGTGCAAGAGTTATGGAAAAGTTTGAAATTACAGAAGGAAGAATTGAACTATCTCAGAATAAAAAGAGATGAACAAATAGAAAAAGAGATATTCAACGAAGAGTCAGAAATAGAACAATTGGAATCTAAGCTACTCAAAAGCTTAGATGACAGATTAGTAATCTCTGTAAATATTAAAGTCCAAGGTTATCTGCAATATACTTTAGATGCACAAGTAGATACGGGTGCTATGAATTCCTGTGCCAAATTTGGAGCTTTACCATCTTATCATTGGCAGTGTTTCTCACCCAAAAGTTGTAGTCCTCGGATAGATCTTTCTAACGAGGTATAGAACGTGTCAAATGGAGATCGTATGCCAAAGTTACGTCCCCGAGAAGTTGATGTACCAACTTACCCAAACGAGGCCCATAGTCTTGGAGTTTCATCTCCTAGGGTTAGGTCTTTGGATGTTTAGGGTTTTCCATTGTTTCTCAATAATAATAGGCCTTCGATCCTCATTGTAACACAGTTCGGAGGCCAGTAGCCGCCACATCTCTTCTCAGAGATAAGCTACCAGCGCCCTAGCTAGTTTATTTCCATTATGTCTGTAAGCATATTTCAGTCATTTGTTATTAATGAAATGAAGTCTTATTTCCGCTGCATCTCTGTGTTTATGTGTATTTCTGTATTTCATTGTGTTCCTACATAATTCTGGATCATGTAGTTATGTCTAAATCCAAAGTATATATTATTCTAAACCATTGACATGGATGAAAGAAATACAAGGCAACTGCATCATGTGCATATCTATAATGTAACCCATAAAATAGAAAAACAAATTTAAGCATTCATGTGTATATAATAAAGTCCTCATAAAAACACACTAGAACTTACAAATTCAATGTACATATACATGACCTATTCATCAGGTATGGACGCATCCTTCTCAGACACTCTATTTGAAACTCTCTTCTCCAAGCTGGCCTATAACACATTTGAAATTTTCATATGTCCATAAAGGCATCTACTTAGATAAATAACATTTTAAAAAAAAATTATGAATTAAAATTAAATGATTAACACTTGGAATCATAGTTTTAAACTTCGAAAAATGAAATACTTGTGATGTGCCAACCTCAATATCGCCCCCCTCTTGAAATTCCCCCAACATTTGCGATCACAATTGCAATAAACCTATCAATGTGTTGGGAGATGGAAAGGGAATCTATGAACAAAGAAAATTTGAATTTTAGAGAAATGTGTTCACATTAATGGCGAGATATAAATTTGTTGGATTGATTCTTCAACAAGGTGTGGAAATTATACAACTGAAGTGTAGATATGGATATTTTAAAAAACATGCCTGATTCATCGCATCCAAATTTAAAGACGATGAATCAAGTCCCCTATTTAATGAGGAATCATTTAACATTTGACCAAACTGCAATTAATGAACATGTAACACATCGATTATTTATAGCAATGCAATGATATGTATTTAGATCTAATAACAAGAAAACTATCCCCAAATGTATAAAAAAATTACAAACTATAACACATATCGGTCCAATTCATGATTCCTCGTGCCTAATTAACTCTTTCCATCCATTGCAACAAAAAAAATTATAAGCCCATAACTCTTCTACACTCATGGAATCTATCTCCTCATCCTTCTTGTCAACAAAACTCTTCCGAGCGGTGGATTGTGCTCTCTTTCTATTCAAACCAACTTCAATACCATACAAAACAGATTCTAAATTATCTTTGATTGCAGTCCTCGCCTCCTTGCCAACTTGTGATGTGGCTTGCATCTCTGCATGTGAATCAAATGCCCCTGTTGGGAAAGATACCAAAGGTGGTGAAGGCCTCGAAAATTATGCATCTCGATATGCCCCTTTTCAATCATATGTTCGACCTTTACCAACCCCATAATATCAAGATGGTAGGTTGGTATAATAGAGGTGCATGCCCAAAAAAAACTTAGCAAAGTAAATTGGTGCCTCATCATTCCATGGAAACCTCTCATATGCTGCCAAGAATATGTTATAAAGATGTATTGCCATGTTAGGGTGATTGAAATATTGCACCTTCAACATCGGTCGCTTTGGACCTTCCTTGAAATTGAACACTGAAATTGCCTTCTCTTTTGAAACTTTGTTCGATACTACTTTCCATTTATCAGGGCTCATCGCCTTTGATTTTCGTCTCCTCATCAAATCTATGATGGTATCAGATGTTCGACCAAGGTTTTGATATACATTAATAAAGTTTTGCAAAGAATGAAAAAGGATCTCCAAGCTCTATTTTCTCTTTGCAGAGAGTTCCATATGCTTGACATCATTCTCCAACTTAGCACGATGGGATGAGCATAGTTGGAGCATCATTTCTTCAACATTTCATTCCCAAGGAATCTCTTCACCAACATCCAAGGGGTAGGTGATCGTAAAGTTGTAATCTTCATTTTCTTGATAATGTCGCCTTGATCCACCTTCACCCTCTACATGAACATTGGACTCTGCTTGATTTTCACTCTCTCTTTCATTATCGGCCCCTTGATAAAAATGATCCTCTACACAAAGAAACAATTGAAAATATTCACAACGTTGAACAAAAACACATAAAAAACAAAAAAAGATATAAAAAAATAGACAAAAAAACAAAAATAGAAGAAATTTACCAAACATATGTTGTTGATGTGATGGGATCTCTACA
The DNA here is from genome assembly GCA_009831015.1 of Picea engelmannii. NCBI lineage: Eukaryota > Viridiplantae > Streptophyta > Pinopsida > Pinales > Pinaceae > Picea > Picea engelmannii. The sequence goes on from ML779732.1 coordinate 1,073,584, forward strand.
TTCTTCAGCATGGGGGTATTTATGTTCAACCTATTTAAATAATTTGAATCCCCAACTGTATCCCGAGCACTCTGTCACGATGATCTATTGACTGATTCATCTGATAATCTCCTCCTTCCACTAGACTGCCTTATGTCACTAGCTGCCCCTACCTGACTACGATGCCTTGCTGAAATAGGGGTCTCTAACGACCTAGAAGTCTCTCTCGAACTAGGGGTCCCTCATATTCCTTCACTAGATAGCCTCGAGCATTTGCGAGGAAAATTTGGAGACTCATGTCCCAACGACTCACCTCGATCCATCCTTTCAAAATCCAAGAAAATAAAAACATAAGGTATAAACAAGTTATATTGAAAAAAGTTACAAATAAATTTGTAAGTTTATTCTCACAAGTATGGGGTGGCATAAACTAAAGAACAACTTCAATGTGTAAGCTTATATTGAAGAAAACAACACAAAAACATAAGTTATAATGTACAACTTCAAGGCATAAAAGTATAAATCGAAGAAAACAACAAGTAAACGAAAAAATACTTGATATATTTTTAACAACTTGAAAGCATAGGCATATATTGAAGAAACTGACATCTAAATTTGTGATTGTATTCTCATAAGTATGGGGTGGCTTGAATGACGTAACTTAAATACATACGCATATATTAGCAACTAACTAGAGTTCCCTAGACAAAAATTATTATAGAACTTGCACTCTAGAATGAATATCTTTCATTGAAGTAATCACATTAATGTTTTTATGAAAACATTCATTAAGTTAATATTTTCACGGAGTCCATATGGACTGTGTCCATTCGCATGAGTTTGCATGGGGTTTTAATCATAGTAATACAAATGCATCATCGAATTTCATTGTTAGGAGAGGATGGGGTAGATAAATAGACATATCTTTTGGAGATAACATTTTAGGTGAATATTTCGTCCATCATCAAGCTTAAATTAAAATGAAAGAGTGATACTTAACTTCGAATCACAACAACATTTGAAGGAGTGACACTTAACTTTTACAATAGGTAGTGTGATCATGGATGAATGGAATGTGCACTAGAGTACCATGGAATATATTTATAGGTTTGACCCTTTGTGTAGTAGAATGAAATCTAAAATGACCACAAATATTTAACTTGACGTTGTTTTTCTCCAAATGACTCCTAAAACATGATGGGAAAGAGAATATGCTCAAAGTGAAGCCAAAACCCCAATGAATGGTTCCAATAATATTTTGCATTAGAAGGGAGAAAAAGGACATATTCAAGTCATATAATTTGTTCTTAAATGAGCAAAACAAGTTAACTACTATAATACCTCTTCTCCCCATACTCTCCATCCATGTCTACAAGCCTAGCCCAAGTTTGGATTTAAAGAGATCTACGATCGATTTGTTTGGAAAAGGTGGAATGTGATATCGAAAAAGGCACATTGAAGTTGGATGGATCAAACACCTTAACTAGAGACATAGAGGTTGAAGGTTAAGCATGGCTATTGATTATAGTATAGTGCTTTTCTAGGTGGAACATTCAAGCTTGGTTGAGCATGATGGAGTTTAGGTACTTTATGATGGAAGTTTTCAGTTTGGCTTAGCTATCCAAGTCTAATAAGTGAGGCTTGGAGAGTTAGGTTTTCTCAGTCACGAGAACTGAGGTACAGGTCACCAAGTCTAGGTTAATGTGATCTTATGACTTGGAAGTTCCTAAGGAAGTTAAAGGGTTTGAAATCAATTTTGAAGTAGGCATAGGTGGTATATTGGGTCTCAAGGTGGAGTTGCAATCAAATTAAGATTTGATGGTTGGTAGTTTTGAGTGGTGAGAGTTTATAGTAGATTTGGGTGGCCAATGTAGTTTGGCACATTGTAGGGTAGAATTTCAACATAGAAGTGGAAAATGTCTAGGACAGTAAAAATGCTTCATGGTTGAAGTTCCTCTTGGAGAAAGACCAAGGATATAGGAGGTAGTCTTGAAGATTGTTTTGAAGGGGTTCTACTTGTAGTGCAGCAACAACTCTAGAAGAGACTTGAACTATTGGTTGAATATAGAGTCTTGGTGGTTATTCAAACTCACTCCTGTAAATATGTTTGGTTGTATCTTCTTTCTAATAAAGTTAAAGGTGTCTAGCTTGGGCATCACCAACATATCTTATGTTGTTGATGTGTTTGATGTTGCATTTTTGTTAATTAGATAAGTGTTTAAGTTGTTAACTTGGGATGTTTTAAATCCATAGTTGGGAGTTGGACCTTTGTGCTAATGAACTTGTTGAAGTACTAATTATTGTAGTTTAATAAAAGGTATGGTCATTTTCTAAGGGAAGAGGCATACCTTGCATGCAAGTAAGCTTAAAGAGGTTGAGCCACTGAGTCTGAAGCAAGGAAATATTGCATGCCTTAGATTGCTAAGGAAAAAGATTGGCTGGAAATATCTAGGGTTGTGACACTCCTCCTCCTAACCCTCATACCCTTGACCCATCCATGCCCCCCCAAGCTTCATCACCTTGCAAAATAATTACATTTTGTTCATGTTAAAACTTCACTATTAAATTACATAAAAAAAAATAAAAAATTACTAGATTGATTTCAATTACCATGATTGATTAATGTGATGATCGTTGTTGACTATAATTGACTATGTTCACTATGTCCACAATGGTTGGTTATGTTGACTACATTTGACTATGTGGACCATGGTAATTTATTTTGATCATAGCACTTGGGGTATTATTCTTGAAGACACTTTAGCACAATTTTGTATGACACGATAGGGTTACAAACAATGTGAGGCGTTTTCTACGTGTTTCATATTTTGTTTGGGGTATCTACATAAGCCAAACCTTGAGAAATGGCCTCGAATTTGATTTTATCCTAATAGCATATAATTGAGAAAATAATTAGATTTTGTACATTTTTAGTACTTCAAAGCCTCTTGGACTTTGTATGGACATAGAAGAGCATCCACTAGTTTAGGAAGGAGTTAAGAGAAGTTTCCAAAACCACAAAGGCATTCACTTCAAGATTTATCATATAAGATAATAACTCAAATCTTTGGAGGTCATAAGGTATGGTCATTTTCTAAGGTAAGAGGCATACCTTGCATGCAAGTAAGCTTAAGGAGGTTGAGCCATTGAGTCTGAAGCGAGGAAATATTGCATTCCTTAGATTGCTAAGGAAAAATATTTGTTCGAAAGATCTAGGGTTGTGACACTCCTCCTCCTAACCCTCATACCCTTGACCCGTCCCTTCTCTCCCCCCCCCTCCAAGCTTCATCACCTTGTAAAATAATTACATTTTGTTCATGTTAAAACTTAACTATTAAATTACATAAAAAAAAAAAATCCAAAATTACTAGATTGACTTCAATTACCATGATTGATTAATTTGATGATCGTTTTTTAATATAATTGACTATGTTCACTATGTCCACAATGGTTGGTTATGTTCACTACATTTGACTATGTTGACAATGGTAAGTTATTTTAATCATAGCACTTGGGGTATTATTCTTGAAGACACTTTAGCATAGTTTTGTATGACATAATAGGGTTACAAACAATTTGAGATGTTTTCTACTTGTTTCATATTTTGTTTGGGGTCTATACATAAGCCAAACCTAGAGAAATGGCCTCGAATGTGATTTTATCATCATAACATCTAATTGAGAAAATAATTAGATTTTGTATATTTTTAGTACTTCAAAGCCTCTTGGACTTTGTATGGACATAGAGGAGCATCCACTAGTTTAGGAAGGAGTTAAGAGAAGTTTCTAGAACCACAAAGGCGTGCACTTAAAGATTTATCATATAAGATAATAACTAAAAGCTTTGGAGGTCTTTAGGATTGTCCAAGTGACTTTCTTCAACTACATTATCCATGTTAATTGCGGTGACCATGATATGCATCTAACTCAGAAAGCATATACATTCTCTTTGATTCAATTAAGAAAGGGGAATTAGAAGAAACATTTATAGGGATAAGGATATAATCATTTATAAATGGGCTATGATTTTACCTATGTTGATTCACTAAGGAGTACAAAAAAAAATCCAATCAGTAATTGAAAACAAATATAGCATATGAAGATAAAATTAAGATTTAAAAAACATGTCTTTATAGGTTTAAGAAACATACAAATCTAGCATAATAGCTACTTTTCCTTAAGTCTTGGCCAGTGTTATGGGTGACAAAATTTTCTCAGAGTTTTTGTAGTCTTATCCAATTGAATACATCTTTATATTTTTTCTTTATTATGTTTAATGAATTTTTAAAGAAACAATTCCAAGAGTGTTTTCTAATATCATGAATCCACATGGCTTCTCTCTTTGTTGGATTGTGCCATATGGACTCTGTCTGAATGACACAAAGTCCATATGGACTCTGTGCCATTCGCACAAAGTGCCATATGGACTATGTCCAAGAAAACTCATCTCCTTATTGTAAGTACAAAAAAAATTTCAATCGGTAATTGACAACAAATATAGCATATGAAGATAAAATTAAGATTAAAAAAAACATGTCTTTATAGGTTTAAGAAACATACAAATCTAGCATAGTAGCTATTTTTCCTTACGTGTCCATTGTTGTGGGTGACAAATGTTTCTCGAGGTTTTTGTAGTCTTATCCAATTGAATACTTCTTTATATTTTTTCTTTATTATGTTTAATGAATTTTTAAAGAAACGGTTCCTAGAGTGTTTTTTAATATCATGAAGCCACATGACTTCTCTCTGTTGTATTGTGCCATATGGACTCTGTCCCAATGGAACAGAGTCCATATGGACACTGTGTCATTCAGACAAAGTGTCATATGGACTCTGTGTCATTGAAAAACAAAACTAAAAACTAAAAAACTAAAACAGAATTCTATAACTATCATTGACAAACAAAACTAAACACTTAAAAAGTAAAACAAAACTAAAAAATGAAACTACTTGGCTTTGTCGTCTGCCAACGCCCTACACCCGGGTTTGTTGTGAACGCCCTATGCCCATATTAGCCGCCAACTCCAACACCCTATGCCTAGATTAACCGTCAACTCCAACTCCAACGTTCACGTAGAATGTATGTAAAGTAATAGTGGAATGAAAGGCCCTTCATATATAATTAATGTTTTCGACCGAAAACTCTTTCGGCTGAAAAAAAAATTCAGCCGAACTCTCTACTGCCTGAGAAAAAAAAATCATCTACCATTTTTGTTACATGAAATACGAGGATGTCGTTCGTGCACCGTTCGATTTGGCGTGCAATGTTTCGGTCAAAAAAAATCGATCAAAAATTGTACATTTTCGACCGAAAAGTTGAAAAGTTCGATTGAAAAACTGATTCTAACAATTTTTTCGCCCCCATTCTCACAAAAGTATTACCCACCTTCATGATATTACCCGATATCATCCAAGAAAACAATTACAAACTTGTCCAAGTATTCCATGAACATTCCACTCATCAGGCACATAAAAACAACAGGGGCATTTGATAGCCCAAATGACACTACTATAAATTAACAATGGTTGTATCTTGTTCTGAACGTTGTTTTACCAATGTCCTCTTCTTTTATCCTCACTTGATGATAATTTGATCTCAAGTCAATAATGGAAAATATTCTTGCACCTTTCAGCTGATCAAAGATATCGTCAATCCTTGGAAAATGATATTGTTCTTTATTGTGACCTTATTCAACTGCTAGAAATCTATACATAGCCTTAAGGTTCCATCTTTATTCTTTACAAAAAGAACCGAGGCTTCCCTACGTGACACACTTGGGCATATATAACCCTTCTTTAACATCTCTTCAAGTTGCATTTGCAACTCTTTTAATTTTGGTGTGCCCATTCTGTAAGGTGTCTTGGCCTCTACGGTAACAAAAGAACGTTCTATCGTTCGGCCACCAATATTGCTTGATAATAATAGCAGGCCATATTATATTTGAAGTTGTAATATTATCCATTGTGATAAAGGTGGAAGGTATGCGGGTTTGACCTCATGACCTCCACTTGAACAACCAATGACATAACCAATGCGCCAATATCATTACGTGTTATGGCAAACAGTTTAAATTTCTTTTGATTTTGCAAATATTTATATAACCCAAAAATCCCAACCGACGCGCAAATTGTGGATCAAACTCGTGACCTCAGGTCTATATACTCTTTTACCATTGAACCATAGATGGATATGTGGTAAGGATTCGGCTCGAATTGATTTTATGGTGTTGTTTTGTTGTAAAAGTGGGAAAATGAACATTTTTAAGCCTTTTTAATTGTAGGAAGAGAAGGTAAAGTTGTTCCTAGCGGTGTTGTGGCCTTCCTAAAGAGGCAAAAGACAAGCTTTGCGCAGGTTGGAGACCATTTTGATGTAATCGAGCATTTTTGCATCTTTTAATGGATTGGTCACTCATTGGAAGTGGACCCGAAGACATAGCCTAGGCGGGGTGAACTCTGTTATCAACTTGTGTCTTTTGTCTTTATTATTGTTGTCCATTTTCTTCAATTCAGCCTTTTAAATTTGTTCATTAAGTGCTTTAAAAAATTGAGTTAAGTTAATTCACGTTTAATTGTTTGCAATCAAGTCAGTCGATTTTCGGATCAAGAACTCATCTCATTCAAGGAGTTCAATTGGGTAGATCGGTCAAGCTTACTCGTCTTCTTTTCGTGGATGATATTTTACTTTTTTGTTGATGTATTGAAGCAGAGTGTTAAGTACCAATACCAGATCTACCAATATAATCACCACAAATACTGAATACACAATAGACCCACAAAGCAATATAGAAGAAACCACACAATATTATTACCAAACCCTTGAGGTAGGGAAACACCATACAATGGATCCTATTATGGAAGGGATCCTCTCCTGTTCACTTGCCTCTTCGAGGGGGCATCCTCCTAATGAGCTTCAGCTCCAAACACAATAGTTCTCTTCATATCTCATTACATTGCTTGAACCCCTTTATATAGTGCTACCATCATCTAAGAACATTCTAGAGGAGGAATCTTCTAGAAGTAGAACCTTCTAAGAAGTCCTCTTACATTTATTATATCTAACTACCATAGTGGGCCTTATTTAATAATATAGTGGACCTAGTCCACCTTACATTGAATGACCTCCATTATTATCACTATGGGCCCTCTGGGCCCCCCCACTACCTCTCTAGCTACCTTACACAGAGGGTCGCAAGCTTCAGGAGATTTTGGAATTATTTTGTAGTGCCACTAGTATGATCATAAATTTGGCTAAATATGTTATGTACCTTTCAACCAATGAGGAGGCCACTCAACAAGATTTGGTCAATATTTTCCCCTTCCCTACTCATGAACTAAATGATGGCCTAACCTATTTGGGTTACAAACTCAATCCTAACATCTATGGGCTTAGGGACTATGGTTGGCTAGTCTCGAAAGTGGAGCAAAGGATCTCCTTATGGTGCAATAGATGGATCTCAAGAGGGGGTCCTCTCACTCTCATTAAGTTTGTTCGAGGCTATTTCAGTTTATCGGCATTTCTTTGATAGTATTCCAAAGGGTATTATGAACCAAATAAAGAAATGTTGTTGTAATTATTTGTGGAAGGGAAGTTCCTATTATTTGGGGTCCCACTTAGTAAAATGGAAGACACTTTGTTGCCCCAAAGGTTTAGGGGGGTGGGTTCTAAAGGACCTGGTCCTTTTCAAGAAAGCGTTATCAACAAAGTCTCTTTGGGTCTTTGTATCACAAGACAACCTTTGGAAACGCATCTTATGTGCAAAATATGTTCATCTGGGTTCAGTGGTAGATTAGACACAAAATCCTAGGAAGGCTATATCTTCGAACTCACCTCAATGGAAAATTTTGAATGTCGTTTTTCCCATCATTGGGAACTTTCTAGCTTCAAGGAGAGTTGGGACGGGTCCTTCAGTACAAACAGGGCAGGATGCAATTGTGGGGTGCAACCCCAATATTTTATTACTAGCAAATCCCATTCTATTTCTCCAAGAACATCATTTGTGCATTCCTAATCGAATAGTTGATCGGGCCACTACCACATTATGGTATCAAGGTTGGAAATTAGTGCGCACTTTGAACATGGAACCTTGGTGGGCCGATCTTTGGAATGTTTTCCTTCTTGAGTTGACTAGGGCTCATATCTAACTAAATACTCAAGAGGACGAATTGGTTTGGGTATATTAATTCTTTGGTGAAAAATGTTTGGCCAAGATTGGTTATAAGGCGATGGTGGATGATCAAGATACACTTGGTGTGGGCAAAAAAAAATATGGAAGATCAAAGGTCCCCCAAAGGGATCTTATTTTTCTAGCTCATTCTTATAGGTGGAGTTTTAACTTGGGACCATCTTCATATATTCAAAAGGTAGGGTCCTGGGTTTGTATTTTATGCAAAGGGTTGAGGAAAATGTACCACATCTATTCAAGACCTATCCTTTCACCTCTCAAGTTTGGAAATGAACTAGTGATAAATTGGGCCTAGGTCATCCTTGGGCGAAGAATACAATTGAAGAATGCTTTGAAGATTTTTTTTCAATAGATGATTGGGAACCTTGTCGAGTGTTTCCTATTCTGGTCTCTTTGGGAATCTGTCTGGCATGGAATGCTGGCCTATTCGAGGGGTTTGTGTGGCTTACCTTTAAGGTAGTTCAATAGTCTTTTTCTCCATTTCCATATTATAAAGTGCGGCCAAAAATCCAGAAGTCTAGGATTATTGATCTGTTGGCAATCAACAAATCCAAACCATGGGGATTTTTACATGGTGCCTGCCAAGGGAATCAAAGGCAATGTGGTATTGGTTCTCCTATACTTTTCAGACTCTTCATTTATATGGGGTTGTGGGCACATGGGCGCTGGTACCCACAATCACGCCGAGTTTCAAGCTTTACTCGGATTGTTGCACTGTGCAAAATCACACAATATTGTTTCCTTTCAAATTTTTGGGGACTCTAAATTAACAATAGACTGGATGTCTGGTGATGCAAATATTGAAGTATTGGAGCTGGTCAGTATCGGCACACTCCTAAAAGAGGCCTCAACGAATTTTCATGATATATCTTTCAAGCACATTTACCGTGAGAACAATGGTAAAGTTGATCGGCTGTCAAAAGATGCATTGGCTATGACCGAATTTGTTATTTCTTTGAAGGATCAAGTCGATGGGAGGGTAACCTTTCATATCGAACCATGACTTTTTGTTATATGATTGCATCTGGATTTTACAGCTTGATAGACATTTTGATCTGATTTTTGTTATATAAACAGTAAATTATATGCTACAAAAGGTGAAGAAGAACTGCATTGCTTATTTTGGTTGGTATTCCAAACTATTGGGATTATTTTGTAGATGATTTTTGCATATATTTTAGACTTCACCGCATCTGCACCTTTGGATTGTAATCTTTATTTTGAAATAATAAAGTTACTTTTTTTCATAGAAAAAATGTATGCAATATTCTAATTTCATAATCGTATCTCTCATGATATCATAAATATAAAAGCATATAATTTTGTGTACATGGCATGTGACTTCAATGAGCCCGTCTTTTAACTTAAGGCATTTCATAATGCTAAATTGAGGCTAATTCATTATGTATGGGCTCTTGTGGCTAAAGCTTTTAAGTATATGGGCTTTTATGGCTAAAGTTTTTAAGTATAATTTGGCATTTTTTTAATAATATTTAGCTTCAATTATTTGCAAGCCATGTTTTTGGTTTTCAGCCATTTTCTTTCTCTTTGAGCATTAGAGAAGATGATCATTATTAGCATAGTGAATTTGAGTTGGAGTGGCATTCACATAGTAATTAAATGTTATTGGAAAATTCAAATTCATTGAAGGTTATTATGATGATGATGATTAATATTCATTGAGACCAAAATTGGTTTATCAGGCCTTAAAAAAGGTAAGGGGTTATTTGGATTTCTTTAGAATTTATTTTTGTGCTCGAAAAGTATTAAGAGAAGCATTCCAAGATAACCATAGTGTTAATGACACTAAGAGAAAGTGATTTTCATCTTCAACCCTCTTAGTGTCACAAAAATGATAAATTCTCTCGTCCAATGGCATTTTGGAAATTTTCCAACGCCCAATTTCACTATACTTCACATCTATATAGATTAACATAAATGAAAAGAGTCTCAAAGAGAAGTTATTTATTATCCCATAGCCAAAGTCCATTAATTGACAATTGTTTTCAAGCCCATAATAAGTTTTCCATCTTCCATTTATCATTTTCTCAATGTTATAGTTCTAATTGATCTTGTGATGAATATCTATTATGAGATATTTGTATGAAGGCGATTCCTCCAAGTTGTTGTTGTCATATACGAAAGTGTTGCAGATGATCTTTTTGGATTTAATTAGCATAACATTCGTTTTGTCAATGTTCACAACCAAGGTCATAAGGATTCTTAGTTGCTTAGCAAGGCCATAGGGATTCGCCATAAAAACAATATCATAGACATAAAGAAGAATAATGATAACTATAACAATGAGAGTCAAGCCGACACAACCCACATCTTCCAAACAATCTTCTAACTTGTTAATGGATATGCCAAAATGGATAGGGGATAGGGGACAACTTTGTTTGACTCCTATATTACAATTAATGTCTTCCAACGAACTCTCAAAATAACATATTGCATATAAATCCTCTTAACATTAATACCCAAAATCTCCATCCATATGCACTAATTGAAACTTTCTTATGAAGTCAAATGTGAGGAGAAATATTCATTATGAAATAGGATGTGAGGAGAAATGTTCATTTTTATGTAACAAGTTATGCCTCCTATCCCTCTAGTGGATTTATTGTTCTATATTAACCACAAGACAAAATATTCCATGTTAATGATGTTAGACTTTTCATGTTGCATCAAGTTTCATCAAAAAAATATAATATAAATTTCGCTTGAGATCCAACTTTATAACTTAATAATAAAGTGTTTATTTAACTTTTAATTAAAATGTTTAATCATATTATTTTTAATATTTTTTAAGAGAATGAATTATTTATATAATATAAACAATTTCTATATACATAAATATTATACAAATAATTAATATGGAAATCTTATAAATATGGAGCATAAATTATTTTGTAAAAACTAAGTATTTTATGAAAAGTATTTTATTTCATCTTCTTAAGATTTATTCCTTGAATTTAGTTAAATATTTTTTTATCAAAAACTATATATTTCCAATAATTTTTCAACAATGACTATTCATACCCACATTCATACCTTATTACTGAAGGACTTCAAAAGCCACCAATTGCAAAAATACCTTAGAGTAAAAACAAAGACTTCCAAAGGATCCTTTCAGTGTTATGTTCCTATAATTCACTGATATGGTTGGGAGGCTTTAAGCATTTATTTTCAATATATATATATATAAACTCCTCAGTAGTTTTTAATCCCTCTTTGGCTGCTTGGTATATATATATATATATATATATATATATATATATATAAACTCCTCAGTAGTTTTTAATCCCTCTTTGGCTGCTTGGTTTTTCTTTTGGATCCGCTCTGGCTACTACTCAACACATCCAAAGTAAGTATACATCCTCTTGGTTGTCAAAATGGGTGTTTACCAGGTCTCTACTTAAAATTTGTGGGACACTGACCTAGTACACCTCTTGTGTTAAGGTTTACTGAACCCCTTTCTCTCTGGACTCTGGGTGCAGAACCATACTGAAAAATGATTTCAAAACCCCTGCGAATCAAAGACCCGTTGTTTTAGACATATGTATACTCGCTTTCCGGCTAGCGTCTATCTTTTTTATTGATCTTCCGACTAGCGTCTCTCTTTTTTATTGATCTTAGGTGTAAGTTAGAAATCCAAATGTGTTCTCTCATGCACTAATAAAGAGTGAGATCAAGAGAATGAAAAGAATTAACTCCTTTCTTCTCCGAGTCATCTCGCCTTGAGCGAAATAAGAAAAAGATAGATAATCTTCAAGAGATGTCAAATCGAGCAATGAGCTAAAAATCTTTCCATGCTACTCAATTTTTATTAGAGGTGTGCAAAACTAGTTGAGTACCGAACATCAACAGCCCATGACATATTGGAATGCCCAAAATCTTGAAAGAGGAAGCAAATATGTATCAATTTATAATTTATAGGGAAAAGCCCCACCAAAACCCTATCAAACATATCAACTTAGGGGGAAAAGCTCCACCAAAACCGTAGCAATGAAGAGAGCAGGCAGCTAAAACCGAGCCAGAAAGAGGAATTGATTGAGACATATAGTGCAGAGGCAACGAGGTTAAAGTAACCAATATTGAGATGTATTTTCCAGAGAAACGATGTATGTATTTTCATATTTTGCTCAATCACTCCAACATGATAGAGACAACACACCGATGCCTAAGAAATGCTTGGTAGAGAATTTATGGGGATGAAACTCAGAAATTTAATTAACTTACCATGTAATCACTATTATGTGTTACCAATTTCTTAGCTGATAGAAATCTCTTGTAACTTCACCCAATTGAACAAGCTGCTTTATTAGAAAGTGGCGATGTACATGCAAGCACAAAAAACGCGCAGGCCTGTTAATCCAAAGGATGCCACACAACTCGATACGGATGAGCCTATAGATTTGTAGTTGGCCTTCATCGGTTTCACATTTTATGCTATTGCAAAGAATGGCAATAATAGTGACAATGGCGAAGTTGTTGATGTTAAGAAATTCTACTGCGCATTGAGGAAGAGGATAAAAGAGTGCCCTATGATGTGCATTGTATTTTATATGCATGTTTGGTTTTGTTATTTGGAACATATATATATATATATATATACTGACTTATCAACTCGGGAATTTTTAACTTGATATTGATGTACATTTTAATACAATATACTGAAAGAATAATTATTTTGGTACGAATAGGATGTTTCATTGTACTTTTATATTTATCACTAATGAGAATAAGTGACCCATCCACAATTCTATATAGTAAATAGATATCTCGTTTTCAAAACAAGATTAGTAAAAAAGTAATTGCTATATTTTTTTGGATCTTTTTGGCGAGTCATACCAAAACCCCATTCACCAGCTCCTCCCATCTCCCTACCTAGAAGCCTTGGGGTAATAAAGAATTTCGGTTATTCATTATTCAATATCAGTTTTGTAACGTTTGAAATTGCTGCAAAATATGAAACACCTTCTGCGGTAACATCTTAAAAGCCGATTCCAACAATTGAATTTTATTCATGTCCTTCCCACTTAGTTATAACCTTTTTATCACTTTGTTTATTGAGAACTCGAAAACATCTTTACAGATTTTGCTTCCTCTAGATCTGGTCTGCAAAAAAGCAAGGATGGCAATCTTATTCATAGCTCAACTTCTGTTTGAATTCTTCCTACTTTTGCCTCTCTCGGTGAACTCGGTCATATTTGTGAGAGGCACAAGCAATAAATATTCTCACTTACAATCACAGGGTGAACGGTACTTTAAAACTTTTGCAGTTTGACTAATCCAATAAATTCGTTTGTAACTTTTCAAATGTAGAAGCCTTCTTCCCCAACATGTTCAAGTTTTGTCGAGATAAATTTAATGCTTTTCCCACTCTTTGTAGTCTCTCACATTGAAGATGCTTTTGGAAATAATAAATTAACTAGCTTAAACACACTGAAGTCAAAAAAGTCATTCCTACTTCAAAGAAATCAACGGTCCTCAAGAATGCAATTCCTTCTTAAGGAATGGGGTTAAAATAAAGTCCAAATTAAAGAACTGCCGATATTAGGCACAAGTGTAGTCTTGAAAAGAACGAAAAAAAAAAGAATTGTTTATTTATATCTATACTCCCAATGATGCACAAAAATACTCCAGATGAATGTACTTCCATAGTTCTGTCCTCTAAATCCGCCACGTGAGTCATTCAAACATTTCAAAATCATGCTGTAATGAAAAAAACTCGATAATAACCAATTGCAAAGAGTACAAATAGCAATGGAACGATCATGCCTGCCCAAGCCAAACTAGAAAAATATTGCTTCTTTTTAAATGCAGACTTTGGAAAAACAGGCTTTCCTTTTTTGATCGCAAAGTCTGTCTTCCTCTGCCTTTGCTTTTCATTAGTCTCATAGTCTTTTAGTTGTACTGTATCTTCATTTATTGTGGGTTCCTGTTCGTTAGCACCACTTGCCGTCTCCACTTCAGCATTTGCTTCTGCTTCGGGTCCTGACACCAAGGCTGTTGCTGCCTTCTTCCTAGCTTTTCTTTCACGTTCCTAAAAAATAACCAATACATAAAACATTGAAGATATAAAATGCTTGCCAAAAAATTAAAACTAGATTCAGTACCAGTTCCACTGCACAAATACACAGAAAATTCTCTCTAAGGAATTTTGAAGTGAAGTCCAGGTTGCACTTTATCTGAAATAAGTTGCTCAACATGCAATTAATGGCCAAATTGATACTCTCTTTCAATGCAGTAGGAGTATACAGATAAAGAATGCTGCTCTTCTGATACCTAAGCTATATATGACGCATATAGACAGGGCATGCCAATTTGCCAAGGGATTTGAGCAGAGCTGGCTATTCATTCATAACCAAAAAGCAGCTTGAAGGATAGGGCTTCCAGCCTGGCCTTTCTATTTAGCAATCGTGGGCAGGGACTTTAGGCAACTTCTTTAGAAATGGCACTATCTTGTGAAACTTTCTAGAGAGGATATTCCAAATGTCTTAAGTAGGCGAAGAAGGCAAAAGAGTAACAAAGTTTCAAAGGATACGGGAGGTAAAAATTAGCAATCAGCTCACCATATGAGTCAATGTTATATTTTTTTCCGAGGAAATAATATCACCCCACCCTCCCACGCTTTGGCGGGTGGAGAATGAGAGAGATGGTAGGCGGGTGGGGAATGAGAGAGATAGTACTGGGCCAGCTTTCGTGGAGCAGTCCCTCTTCTTCCCGGTATTTCTAAATGGAAGGATGGAAGGCGGATTGACCATGTGAATTGATCCAAGACCTGTGTGGATTTTGCACAAGAGCATCTACCAATCAACCCCAGCTTTCGTGGAGCAGTCCCTCTTCTTCCCGGTATTTCTATATAGAAGGCGGATTGACAATGGGAATTGACCCCAAGTCCTGTGTGGATTTTGCACAAGAGCATCTACCAATCAACCCAACTCTTGGGACTATCAGTCAATGTTATATAAGCCTGATTATTGTAAGACATTTTGTGCAATAAAGGGAACTTTGTGACGCATTTTGTACAATAAAGGGAACTTTCACTTTGGTATATCACTCTGAGGAACTATTATTAAGGACATGCATACCAAATGGACCAAGATTGTAATTGACCGACTCCTTACCATAGACATGTAACCAGATGTTTTGTTGTTAGTACTTACTTTAGTATGGTTACTTTAGTAGGGTTAGAAGTTGCGTGGACAATCAGAATTCAGTCACTTGTAAAAAGGTAGGAAAAGAGTGCATCACAAAAAGGCTAAGACTGACCCCACTCCCATGAAAGCTGATGACTTTTAGGAGAACTATGTTTATGTCAACGTGATGTCAAATATACTAGATAAAAGCAGGTTGCATTTTCAACTATTCGTAACACACCAATTTTGAGTGCTAAATGGTGTATAGGCACTTAACATGACTAAAGAGAGACACTTTGTGGCAAGTACATTGTAAAGCAAAGGCTAATTTTGCCATTTGTACTTTATCCAATCCCAAACATTCGAAAATAAGCATGCCTTAAGCTTTGAATAAAGTACTACTCGATACATGTAAATAAGTCTGGTAATATTAACAATGAAATTTAAAAACAGAGATAAACAATCAAACCATTAGAAACCAAACAACAGGTGGGTATTGTATTCGCACAATAAATCAGGGCGCACTGGCAAAAGATTATGCACACCTTTATTTTTTTCTCAGCTTCCTTTTGAGCCTTTGCTACAGCCTTGGCCTGTGCCTTTTCCGCCTGCCTCTTCTTCCTTTCCTGAGCTAATTTTGCTTTGGCAATTTCTTCTTCTCTCTTCTTATCCTTCAAATGCATGGCCTCTGCTTCAGTATTGGTTGCAGAGTTGTTTCCAGGACCCACATCAGTTGCTGAGACGATTTCAGACTCGCGGATATTAGTTGGTTGTGGAGGGTTCTTGACTTTAACAGGCCCTGCCGCTTGCCTATGATTTTCGTTGGAAGCTGCTTGCAAGTCAGATGAGTTACGCTCTGGTACACCTGGTACATTTCTAGGTGTCTTTGAATGCATAGTTTCTTTCTTTAAAATATCCCTACCAATACGAGAGTCCACATCTGCCCCTTCTTCTGGAACAGCTGGCTTTTCGTCAGGGTTTCTCATCCTACCATCTTTGCTTAGTTGCCGACTAAGCAGGGAGGATAAATTTTTCTTTTCATACTCTTCCCTAAAAATTTTGCTACATTTCCACTGAGACATAAACTTCTCAACCTGCAGAAAGACCAATCAAGTTGCAAATGTGAGAAAAACCGATGATTTTCACACTTAACCTTGAAGAAATACAATTAAATACATACCTCTTTCTGAGAAAACTCCTCCAGTGCGTCCTTGTCCTTCTTTGCAGCCATTTCTTTGGCAATGTTCAGGACAGAACGATATTGAAAATATGGGAGGTTCTGAAATTCCATTTAAAATCAAAGTCATTTAAGAAGACAAAGTTAAAATGTATTCAATGAAACATTTATAGGTATTTGCAATACCGAATGTTGGCATTTGCAATACCGAATGTTGGCAGGAAATAAGAAGCAATAAACCATGCGAAATAGTGGATGCGGCATGAATTAAATGTTTCACAGTTTAAAGCAAGCCATCCATGAACATCTTTCCTACACTTACAGAAGAAAGCTGAAGTGACACAGTTCTAGCTTTCTAAGGAACGTGGACCCAAGATGTTTTAGTCTGCTAAGATGAGGCACCCTTAAATTGTTGAAAAGGGAAATCCCAAACCGTGAGGCAATAAACGGATAAAGTATAACAGTACAATTATTTTGATTTTGTACTGAACATACCGCAGCATCTCGTTCTTTCCTCAGTTGCTTAAGAGTTTCAAAAGCCTTGTCCCTTTGTTGAGTTGCAACAGCTAACTGGTCTTGTAATGAGTTTATCTGTTCATCTATAGCCCTTAGCTCTTCCTCAAGGTATTTGATTTTAGTCCATACAGCTTGTTGCTCCTTTCTAGCCGCATCTAAATCCACTCCCAAAAGCTGCATGGTAAAATATGTGTTTTAATCTGACATGGAATCCCCTGATTCAATATATAAGAAATACTAGTCTACAGTTTAAGATAAGTTGGTAACATAAGTCAGAGAAACTGCCCCAATAGGAAAAACCAACACAAAGCTATCGCACAGGAAAATAAAATAGCATACTTTAACATGATCTTGGATAACTTCTTTTTCTCCCAAAGAGTCTTGAATTTTAGTTTGAATTGCTTCATGAGCAATAACCTTTTCTCGCGTATTTTCAAGTTGTTTCATTTCTCTAATCATCTGCTTCTCCTCTACCAGCGTATTGTTGTCATGCTCTATTGTAAACTGTAAACTTTGTATCTGTCCAAGACAATTATACAATGAGGAAAAAAACCAAACTAACAAAAAATGCTCAACTTTTTCACTGCTCAACATAAATTAAACTAGGTATGAAAAAGTCATTCCACATAATTTGGATACTCGTACTGTGTGGAAATTAAACTTCAAAACGAAAATCGTGCTATTTACAAATGGCAACGAAAGATATAAGAAATCAACACCATACCTTTCTATTTAGCTCCTCTACAGAAGAGCACAAACCCTGACCTTTCTCTCTAGAGGCAATATTTGCACTCTTGAATTTACCTAATACTGCCTGGAGGGGTTCCATTTCTTTTTTCTTCTCTTCCAATCTTTTCCTATAAGTCTTTTCTTCACTACTTAAAGGTTTTAGCTTTTCGATCACCTCTGCCCTTCCGCTCTACACAAACATTTTGGTTAATTGGTTAATGTCCAAGAACCCAAAAAAAATTACACTCATCAAAATCAAGATTCAGGTGCTTGATTGCCATTTTCTAAATAGCAAATGCTTACTTTAATCATAAGCAATGAAGGAAATAAAAGACATGACCAGCAAATACAAAACTGGCATACAGAATAGCAAAGAACTGACCCTTTTAGTTCTCAAGGCTTCAGTTATATGATAGCGAGCTTGAATTTTCTTCTGGAGATCTTTGTCAGCCTGATCAGTTTTCAGCTTTAGCTGTAGATCTTCATAAGATCTAAACTTCACAAAATAAAATGGGCGAATTTCCTTTGGGGCAGGCCACTCATCTTTAACATCCTTGGGGACACCACTGTCTAGAGCAGTTTCCTGCCCTCCATCATCAACTCTCAGAGATCCATTTGGCACACCGGTAAAAGCAGGTTTACTATCTTCGGCTGCCGCAGGAGCAGAAAACAGTTTGATATTGTTACTATCAATTGTCTGAGCTCCGTCCCCATCAGCATTTGCCATTATTGAAATCGTCTGACCTTTCATATGATCAGATCCCAAAATCTCAATGCCCATATTCTTCAAGTGTCCCTAAACAAAATCCTCTTATACGCTGCCAAATCCCCTGCGCCATGAAAAAATGTAAACTTTATTTTGTCATCAAAGCAATGAAGATAATAATATTGAGAGACGCATTCATAAAATAAGCCAAATTTGGTTATTTTGAAGACATTCGAAAAAGTTAGTATGTTCCTAACCCCACACCCTTCGCCCGGGGAGAGTGTTACAATATTGCATCATAGCACACTCCTGCAAATAGTACAGGCAAGATCTTGTTCCTTGTTACATTAAGCCAGATCTAAGTAAATAGGGCACAAAAGGGGCTAGTTTCACTGAATTTTTCCTGGGGATTCGCTTTCAGTCACGAATTATTTAAAACTTACCTAATTTACAGACCATCAAACTCGTTAGTGTACCCAACTCTAGAGGCGTAAAGAATGGATTAGAAAAATTAATACCGAATACAATTGAACAATATCCGTGAATTTTATATTAAAATAAATCCATGAGTGATCGAAACAATCAACAGCCGACCAAGTGGAATGAAAACTCAGAACCCTAATTCTAAAGCTAAAACTGACCCTATCAGTTAATAAAAACAAGCGATACTAATTATTTTTATAGCCGAAAAAACCAAATATTGCCTCATATATCCGGATCTACACGAAGGCGATAACATCCATAACTTGAAGCCACGATCCTGATCTCTTCAGTAAACGAAACGAAATGAAAACCCACAAAATCAACTCCAAATGTAAATATCAAAGACTTACACTGTTAGAACAGGAATTTCCATCAAATACACCATATTTATGAGATCGAAGGACTGATAAAACACTTAATAAGCACGATAAAAGCATAACACTTTCTTATGACAAAACCTCGCTAAATTCAGCAAAATTCCAGCTAACACCAAAATGCAAAGCGTAAACAGTGACCCGCCGCCACGAGGCATTGGATTCAGGGAATCTGAAGACGATCGGAAACCATCACCATTTATGGCGAAAAAGGGCTCGTTCTAGTGGGTTTCTTACCGCCTTGTTGTACAGCAACAGGTGAGCCGGATCAGCCGCCCCTTTGCCTCGCGAAATGCCGCAGAACGGATCTGAACAGCCACAAAAGTTGAGCACTGTCAACAATAAGACGATGACTGGAAATAGATATAGAACAAGTTTGAGCGTGAAAATGTGGATCCATGGTATGAAAAGGAACTAGGGTATTTTACAGTCGGCACGTGCCTCTTTATCATTTGTCGCATGCTTTCGACATAATCCCAATTTGACATCTCATATTAAATAATAATTTAGTGTTTTCTACTTATAAATCAATTTAGTTTTTTCTCCTTATATTACAACATTCCGTGTATTACTCCTTTGCATGGTTAAGCCTTTTGGTTTATTAAGAGTTTTGGAGTTGAATTTTGTAAAGAGATTGGTATGGAGTTGTTTAAACATTTTAATTTTATTTTTTTTAAAATAAATATAGTGAAATAAAAAAAATTTAAATAAATTTTGGTGAAATTATTATTTTTTATTATTTAAATTGCATTTTTACATATATAAATAAATTTAATATATTGAAAAATTTCAAAGACACTCTTACATTATAAGTTTTGGCAAGATTTTTAGTAAAATTGATCAAATATATCTTGATTGGTATTTACATCAAGGTATATTTATCTTGACTTGGAATTTATCAAATCTCTAGAAGTGTAAACCTTTAACTTTTTTCAAATTTTGTATATTTGCATCTCAAGATTTTTGATCCTCTTGATAGATTAAAAGTTAAAATAGATTTATGCTTATTTAATACATTAACATTAAAGTATTATAAAATATTAACATTATAAAATATATTAATATATTTTATAATATATTAGGATCTCCATAATCATTACTTTGTTTTGGTGATCTATTAATATTAATTTAAGGTAGAGCAAATGTAAATAGATAAAATTCAAACCAATATATGTTTTTAATATATTAATTTGTGTTATAATATATTAATATTATAAAATATATTAATATATTTCATTTTTTTTAAATATATTTAAAAAATGATTATATTGGGGAATGGAAAGCTTATTATGGACTTGAAAACAATTGTAAATCAGTTGATCTTTGGAGTTGGGATAAGAAGAAACTCATCTTTGAGACTCTTGTTACACTTCTTGTTCTTTATGGATGTGAAGTCTGGGGTTGTAGTATCTCTCGTGAATTTGGAGAAAGATAAAACAAATACAAAAGAATTTTATAACCTATAATCTCAAAATTAAAAGATTTATGCCTTATCTCATCCTCCTCTTAGAAACAAGCATCTCCCCCGTTGAGAGCACGGCTATGACTCGATACCTAATGTATAAGAACAAGTTAAACAACATGGAAGACAAAAGGCTTCCTAAAATTGCTTCAAAATCTAGTAGTAACCACCATAAAGATGTTTGGTCTTGGCTAAACTATTGGGGAATCATGGAAGACACCATTTTGCAAAATAAAGATACTATTAAAAAAATCGTCACGAGAAAATGTGGTGTGATAAAGAGTTAGAGGAAAAAATAAAATTAAGGTATTATAAGGATGTAATCAACCCTAATCTAGAAGATCAAAATTATCTGTTTGTTTTGACAAGTGTAAAGAAAAAAAAATAAGCATTGCTAAGATAAGAACAAATTCTCACGAGCTCCATAGTGAAACTGAGCGTTGGTCAATTCTTAAAACGCCATGGAATGAAAGAGTGTGTCACATTTGTGACACTAAGAAGGTTGAAGATGAAAAATGTTTTCTCTAATATTGTCCAGCCTATACCCATTAGATCTCATTTTCAAAATATTTGTCACACTACCAAAATATTTGTCAACTTTGTTTTAAAAAAAAAAATGAGACTTTATTATTATAATTATAACATAACACTTAACACATTAAGGTTGTGAGGAGATTCAATAGTTTGTCTACATTCTTTAGAGGTTATGTGTCATCTTGTCATCATTCTTTCTTGGATTTTAATTTATCAAGATAGATCCATGTTAAACCTAAATCTATCAAATACCCAAAGGGATCCAATTTCTTAAGGTGTAATTCTTTTTATTATTTCGTTTCATTTTATTTTTATTTTGTATTATTGTTGTTTTCTTAATTAAATGTACTATTATTGCTTTAAATGTATTGTTAGTATCTAATCATAATGCCTAATCATACTAACACCTTAACATCTTCCCCATAATAAGTTGTAGAACACCTCACTCACTCTAACAAAACCACAAAAAAAAATATTTTGTTTTATAAAAGCGTAGGTCCATTTTAAACCTGAATCTATCAAGTAGAGAGGGGTTAAATTTATTATTCTGTAAATTTTAATTTATATATTATTATGTAAATATGTATATAAATAAATAAAAAAAATTTAATTCGTCTAGCTACAATAATTTTGATATATAAATATCTATAACATTGTTGAATACACAAATTAGATTGATTATGCATATTGTTATGCATTTTTTCCGTTTTCAATGGCCATTAGGTGTCCAGGTATACATGATAATATATGAGAGTACTCACAATTATGTGTTTTTTTGGGTTAGTTTATTATTTTAATTTTAGTGAATCTTTAGATAAGAAACTTCAAAGAAAGAGTTGTTTTAGAAAGTGAGAAAATGACATGATTTCTCATTTATTTTTTAAATCGGGGAGAGGTATTCTACAATTCAGTATGGAGGAGATGTTCATGTAACATAACGCATTAAAATAATAATAAAACATTAAAATAAAAAATAAAAAATAAATTATGGACTCCATTATATATATATATATATATATATATATATATATATATATATATATATATATATATATATAT
>ML779732.1:1115049-1134696 GCA_009831015.1 Picea engelmannii
TTTCTCTTAGATTGTCCAGCCTATACCCATATTAGATCTCATTTTCAAAATATTGATCACACTACCAACCTTCCTAACCTCTTAACTCAACAAAAGTATGGTGATCTTGGAAACCTTCTCTTAATGCTTTTCGAGCACAGAAAGAAAATTCTAAAGAATCACAAGTAATCACTTACCCTCTTAAGGTCCGATAGACCAATTAGGTCTTAGTGGACGTTAATCATCATCATCATCATATAGTTTCTGGCAAAATGATAGTTCAAATATATGTAACCAACTCACAAAGTTCATTCGTCAACTCACTCTTAGCCAAATGAGCCTTAGATGGTAACCGTGAAATGACGTGAAGCTTGTATGACAAGTGAATGGACAAAATCGTATATAGTTTATATATAATATAAACTACAAATTATATATAGTTTATATATAATATAAACTATATACAAATTATATATAGTTTGTATATAATATAAACTATATAATTTATATATAGTTTATGTTATATATAAACATCGCCCCCTTGCTCTCCCCATCGTATATGTAGTTTATATATAATATAAACTACAAATTATATGCAGTTTATATATAATATATGTAATTTATATTATATATAAACTACATATACCACGGGGAGGGTAAGTCGGGCATCGCCTCTCTTGCCCTCCCCTCCCCGTGGTATATGTAGTTTATATATAATATAAACTACATATATTATATATAATTTATATTATATATAAACAATATAATATAATTTATATATAGTTTATATTATATATAAACTATATATAGTTTTTAATTTGTTTTTAAATTTTTTTCATAAAATTATATATATTTTTAAAGTTTTTTAATGTATTTTTT
The DNA here is from genome assembly GCA_009831015.1 of Picea engelmannii. NCBI lineage: Eukaryota > Viridiplantae > Streptophyta > Pinopsida > Pinales > Pinaceae > Picea > Picea engelmannii. The sequence goes on from ML779732.1 coordinate 1,115,908, forward strand.
TGTTTTTTTTTTGGTAATTTTAAGTTTTTCTATTTTTTTTTTCAATTTTGTATAATCGGGTAGGGTATGTATACCTTAGACTTTACTAGTAAAATCGTTGGGTGGAGGAAGTCTCATACACTAATTTGGTGTCTGGCTTGGCTGTGACCTTTAAAACAGATTCTTATTCTTATTATATATTGTTTTTTTAACATTTTTAAAGCATTTTTGGTCATAAATTTAGTTTCTTTCCTTCTTTTTTTTTTTTTTTAATTTGTGGTCAGTTTTTTTCCTTCTAATATTCTTTGCGGTTTTGAATGGGAATAATATCTCTGTGCGGTTTTGAACGGGAATAATATTTCTTTGTGGTTTTGAATGGAAATAATATTTCTCTACAGTTTTGAACGGGAATACTACTTCTCTGTGGTTTTGAAATTAATATTTCTCCGCGGTTTGGAACGAGCATACTAGATCTCTGCTATTTTGAATTGGAATAATACTTCTCTCTTTTTTTTTCTAAGATTATATATCTAGGGTTTTGAACAGGAATAATCTCTGTAGTTTTTACCTTTTTTACGCAGAATAATCTCTGTAGTTTCTTTGGACTTCTCTGCCATCTTCAGAAATTATTTTTTGCCTTCTTCAAAGGTTGAGCATTTGGACATCTGAAATGAGGTGAGCCACTTTTTACTTTGATTCAATTTTAATTTTACGTAAAGAAATATATATATATATATTTTAAGTTTCAGAAGTAAAAGTTGATTTGAGAGATAAAGGCAATCCATATAAATAATTGTTACATCTTTTTTCTCTTCTTTTCAATATGAGCACTCCACCACCTATTCCAAAATATCACCCTAAGAAGGGGAGGCCCTCCAAAATCACCCTAGAGATTCTTTACGATTGTATGGAATCAGTAGAAAAAAAAAGAGAAGAGAGAGATGCCAAAATCCAAATAGAGTTAGAAACATTAGAAAAAAGGAGTGAAGAAAGAGACGTAAAACTCAAAATAGAGCTAGAGGCAATGATTGATAAAAAAATTAAAGATACCATTCAAACTCAAATAGAGGATAGATTCTTAGGGTTCAAGAGTGAATTGCAGACAATGAAGGATAGAATTCAAGAAATGGAATAACATAAACAATCAACCCAAGAAGGAGGTGTTGAAGAAAATTACAACTTGAGAGATAGGATTAAAGAGATAGAAGAAAAACTAACCAACAATTTGACCCTCAGTAATATGGAAAACAAATTGGATATCAAACCCATCAAAGAGGAAAGGAATAAGATAATCGAATTGGACCATGAGCGTAACAAAAGAGACTTGAACCTCATAATTTTTGGTATAAAAGAAAAACAAGAGGATACACTAGCAATAGTAAAAGAATAATTAAAAAATAAATCATAAATTGATACAACGTACCTCATAGAAGCAAAGAGGCTAGGAAAACTAATTGATCACAAAGATAGGCTGATCCATGTCAAAGTAAGTTGCAATGACCATAAATATAGCACACTTAGTAAATCTCCAAGCTTAAAAGGGTCGGGAATATCTATAAATGAAGACCTCATTCCCGAAGACCAAGCTGAATTAAGGAAGGAAGTTCAAAAGGTAAAAGAAGCCAGGAAAGAAGGAAAATGGGCAATAATTAGAAATTGAAAAGCTATTGTTAGGGATAGAGACCAGAAGGATAATAATAAATAGGAATTTGGGACACTTGGGATCCTTTTTTGGAATTGTCGTGGCTTTCCATGGCTCAAAGGTCCTATGATAAGTTGGATCACGAGTGGTATTGATATTATCTGTCTAGCTGAAACTTGGGAGCATGAGGAATCTAAGGTCCCTAACATGGAAGGATTTGTCTTGTGGTCGGCATGGAACAAAAAATCCCACCGTAGATGGACAAGAGGCATAACTTGTTATATTAGAAAAAGCATTTCTCCTCACATTTAACTTCATAAGATTAACCCTCTTAATCAATATATTTGAATAGAAATTTTAGACACCAATGCTAAGAAGATGTATATAGCAATTTGTTATTTTGCACCTATTAATTCTACTTTTTATAAGAAAAATAATCTAGATAAAAATTGTCCCTATAATAATTTAGAACAAGATATTTATAATTTGAAAAATGAAGGTAATATCCTCATGCTAGGAGACTTTAATGCTAGGACTTGTTGGCAGGCGAAAATGAACGCTCGCCAACTGGAGGATTGGATCCGGTCCGGGGTTGTCTAAATAACCCAAGCCGTTTGGGATGATCCACCCCGACGGGTTTAGCGGCTCCGTTGGCCGATCTAAGTCCTAGGAAAACGAAAGAAAACTAACTAAAGGAACTAATCTAAATGAAAACAACAATTAAAGCAAACTAATAAACAAATCTGAAATAAATATATACAGTGTATTGTCTAATATTATACAGGAATAATTCTATGAAATTAATTATCAACAGAATTAGATCCCAACTACAAATGTACAATATTTTCAGATTATAGATTTTAAATCGAAAACCTGAACAAAACCATTTGTGAGTTGTCCTATGACAACAAAGCTATTATTTTTGAATTTTATAATTTTATGAAACAAAAATAAAATGACAATTATCAAAGCTGAATAATTAAAATAACAATCTGTACTATAAAACTAAACTATACATCTATCTAAACTATAAAAAATTCTCAAATTTATTATCTATCAAATTACAAATACAGAACTAACATGAAGTAACGCTTCCTATTTGTCCTGTGCACAGTATTTGATTCAGCTGTTTGGTGGGAGAAAACCCGCACCGGATTCTCCACAAGCTTCTTGTAAACAAGAAGCAACAGTGCTCTTTGAATACAAATAACAGAACAAATGAGACATAAAACAACAACAATCTTATAATTTACAAATCATCACAGTTAGATAAATCCCTGTGTGAAGATCTGTACAAAACAGTTCATTTGATCGAAAACGATAAACCTTTACTCATCGAATTGAAACAGAGTGATTGTTGTGTTAAAAATGAGATACATAAGACATGGACATATTTTAAATCACGACTCATTAACCTGTAATAAGCCTTGATATCTAAAGTAGTCAATGACTTAATCACAAATTAGAATGCACAAAACCTGAACGAAAGTATGATAAATTGAAAGCTAAATCTGTTACAAAAGATCTACTTCCATTCGAGTCTGTATCATTATAAATCCATAGTCTTGTTCTCCCCACAGTGATGATGGGTTCTTTACAAAAAATAACAAGTATTTAAAGGCCACAGGGTAAAACATCCACGTGGGAATTATCAAAAACAGTTTACAAAAAATTAGGGAACAATCTCCCAAGTCCCTATTTCTAACTTAAGCTAACAACTCAGAACAAAACTATATCTAAACTGCCACAGCATGTCCAATTTGTCAATGAAATTCGTAGGTACCTGTAGGTAGACAAGAATACACAAGTTTAGATAATCTTTTATTGATAAAATTAACAAAAATCTAAATTTTAAGACTAGCTGCAGAATCTTGCGATTATGTAGCTGGTCTAATTTGAAAACAAAACCGTTTTAAATCAATCCAAAACTAACAGAAATATATCCTACCTATTAAACAAATCTTTAATTATTAATTCAACACAAAGCAAATCGTTCATGCCAAAAGTAACCCAATGTTTGTGCCAATTTGAAACAGACAGAAATAATGTTTAATTAACCGAATGGTAACAGGGATCTATGCAACCTGTCAAACACTTTTTTTTACTACCAATTCGGAGCAGACAACATTGTTTTGATAATTTGAAACCAATGAAATCATTCTTCAATCAACTTCAATCGAAACAGACTATAACCGATCGAGCAAATCTTTCATATTCATTCAATACAAACGCAATAGTTTATGTCGGCTTAGAACTTAACAAAATCATTGTCGAATCAAAACAAAACTAACAGGATCATTTTTAATTTTAAAACTAACAGAACTATATCAAATCAATCTTTGAATCCAACGCATATATAAACTACTATGCTAATTCAAACGTACAAAATCGTTTCAAAAGCAAACCAAATAGAATTGAATCAAATTAACTCGGAAACAATTCAATCGTTTATACTAAACTGAGAACAATAAAATCGCATTAACCAAATCATAGCTATATTTGATTTTAGCAAAACGAATCTACTGTACATAATTCATAACGAAATCATTTTTAGTAATCCGAATATAACAAAATCGTTTTGAATCTAAACAAACAAACATGACTAATCGAAAGCAAACCCCAATCGGTCATATTAATTCAAACCAACTCATAAAACAAAATCGATGTTGAAGTACATACCTGGGCAGTAGGAAAATGATTCGATCATGATAACTTTTAATTGACAAAGGCCATTGTTGCCTCGACGTTTCTAAAAATAGTTGAACCAGTGGTTTTTTGTTTCTTCTCGTTGGCTTGTAGCGTGTCGTTCTCCTTTGACAACACTGTAACTCCTTCCTCTAATGATTTAATCTTAGATTGCAACAGGGGAACGTCAGTGTAGTAACGTTCAAGCTAGGAATTGCATTGGGTACAAGGTGATTGATCGGGCCTTGGCATTACAGGTGAGGGTTCTTTCAAGTTACCAGGGGTATCACTGTGAAGCCTAATTCCTGGGAATTTAGGATCGTTCTTAAGGCACGGAGGTAAGTTGGAAACATAGTCATAGGGTTCCATAGAGCAGAGGCCATGGGAGTAAGGGTATTCTTCAGTCAAGAAACATTCAATCTCAGAATTTGATTCCTCGCTCAACACTATTGGCTTCTGGTTAACGTTTTTCTTGGGCTTGTTCCTAGCGCATATGGATATCCATCGTGCATTTTTCTTTCCCTTACTGCTCACACCAGTATCACCTTTGCCTTTCTTCCTTATAGGCCTCTTGACGACCTTAGTATTGTCTTTAGCACACGGGTCGGCCATGGTATCGGGTAGGTCAAAGTTGGGGCAATTCGAGGGTTTGACAGGGGGTAGAAGGGTAGGAGATGGCACGGTAGGCACAACTAGGGTTTCAGTGACCACAACCTTGTCAATTTGAACAGACTCGGGAGTGGCAAAGCCATTCCTTGATAGGAAGGCTTGCCAACAATCACCATTAAGGCTCAAATGGTGGACGATAATGAGTTTGATCAAACAGTGATGGAAAAGGCTGCTATCAGCCTTCTCACGCTTAAATCGTTTGGACATCTTGTAAAGACTACGTAAGAGATAATGTGGCATATTCAGAGGGTAGTCTATAAAATTCATCAATAACCGAAGATGATACAGAAATACCAAGCCATAACGACCTTCGCAGGTCACAAACTGCTTAACAATTTCCAAAAGATCGTTCCACCTGGGTTTGAGGGCAGTGACAGGCATACCTCTATCACAACTAGCAATCTTTCTTGATGTGAATAGGATCGGCCATGACACCTCGTCCACTTTGAAATTTTTAAACCACCTTTGCCTTGTAGCTGGTAGTCATGTAGCTGAGCTTAGGAATTCCTCATTTAGCTCAAGCTATATGTCTCCGACCTTAGCCATGTAACCGTCGAAGGTGAGGGCGAACTGTTGGGCAACCGAAAGGTTGAAACCCTCAAATCTTTGGATAAACACCAGCCAACCACTATTTTCCAAATCCTTATGAGCATTGTCGAATAGCAGGAGTGTTTGGCTGCCATTAGGCTCTATGCGCACCATAGGTGCCATAGACGAGGGCACACAGTGAGCCGTGTAAACGCGCAAGGGTTTGGACAGGGTAAACGCAGGAATGAAAGCTCAGGGATTTCCCCAAAACCAATAGAGGTGACCCAGGATAGAAGGCATGCATTAATGCCCAAGTGTGAGAGGGTGGTGGAACGAAAACAACCCATGCAAAACAGTCATATCCAACTGTACAATCGATGACGCATATGGTGATTCAAATCACTATTGGTGTATGCCAAAACAATAACCATTGAAAACTATGATGAGTCGACCCGCGTGTTTTCACAAGCATAGTGTTTGCATGGTTTTAAAATCAAAACAATATTTCGAATAAGGATTTGACCATAAAACTTATGCATTGTATGAAACTATTGAATTAAGGGTCTAATCATCATATTAATACGTTGTTATGAGACCATGAATTTGATAAAAAAAAATAGAACATCAAACCATCATTGAATCAAAGACTCGATCATAATGATTAGAACATCACCAAAGTCTTATAAAAAAAATGAAGTCATATTAACAAAAAAAAAATGTCAAATGAGTAAAGGTTTTGGTGTCTTGCCAATTGTGTGACCATAATTGAATTGGAAATGCAATGAACACATAGAAAAGAGTAACCATAATAATCCAGTGACGATTTTAATGCCATTGACGTGACTTCGAAATCAAAGTTTTCACGCTTGCAGTCGTGAAAACGAGAACAAAAGGCAGTTGTGCAAATGCGCAAGATAATCATGTCGTTATATCCAAAAGATTGCGATGAGAATCAAGGGTTCCAGAACACTTGTGTAGGCAGCTTATAAAGATAGGATAAAAATGCGAAATGACTGCCAACAATGGTGACACACTGGTAGAAGCAGTTATCTCTGCCAAAAGAACAAATCCAGATTATGATAATGAGAAAAATTCTAACACAAAAATAACAACCAGAAAATCGTTTAAACATCATCATTAATCAAATATTCCAACAGTTCTTAAAGGATGAAAACTGATAATAGTCTTAAGATAAGAGAACCACGATATTAAAGATAAAATCCCCAATATTGTTGACAGAGCCATTGCTGCCAGCAGGCGTCCATAGCCTCGACAAGGTTGCCATTTAAGCCACTCTGATATCTGTATCCTGCCAAGAAGTTCCAGATCAGAATAAAGAACATTTTAAGGTCAAGAGATTTCATACTTACGAATTTTCATACACCCGACATTGCTTCCCTGCCAGCGGGCCTGTTCAGTACCCCGATGAAGTTGTCTTGGCATCATGCATGCATTTACCCACTGCCAGCAGACCTGTTCAGCATCTCGGTGGTTTTACAAGCACTTCCCACAACTCTTTTATGATTTAATTTTTTAAAGATATATAATTGAGCGGGGTGACGCTGAAAATTACGATAGTTTAAACATATTTTTATAGACCTCAACAGAATTTTTTAGAACTGTCCTTCATTAAGATTCAGAGATGGTTTGTTTACAAAACCAACCTTCTAAAGCAGGGAGACATCTTTTGAGTTATTCCCTTAAGGAATAGGGACAACATAAGAAGATAATAAATGATCGTGACAGGCTTTTCTCAGATCGAAATCAGTTAACTTCTTTCAAACAACAGTCCTTGTTCAACACAGATGTAAATTTCAGAAGTATATAATTGATGTTTACACAATTTTTCAGTGGTCATTTCTGTGAAAGAATTTTCTGTTTTCTTTGTCTGAATAGTTTGAAATGCAGGTATGTGTATTTCCAAAAGCAAAAACTGATAAGCGCAAGGGGAAAAATCCAAACCAAAACAGAAAAAGAAAAGCAAACAAAAGAAAAATATTTACACAGTATACAAAGGGTTGTTATCAAGCGAAATATTTTTTCAGATCTTGGCCATTCACCAGATAGGCGTCTGGCTGTCCCTCTAGATTTTGTAATTGGAAAGAGTTGGGACCCAATTTCTCAACAATTAAAAATAGTCCAAGCCATAAGTTCTGAAACTTCGTGTGCTCTCCCTTTCCCTCATGCGGTTTGTCCCATTTCAAGACAAGGTCACCTACTTCGAAGTTCCTATCAAAGGCCGAGTTGGCATCAAACCAGCTTTTGACCACTAGTTGATGCTGATCTAACTTACGTTTAGCTTGAGCTCTTACCTCTTCTAGTTTCATTAAAGCGTTAATTCGATTTTCCAAAGGGGGACAGTTTTCTTCTTGTACTTTCTGCGACAACTGTAGTGAGGGAAGAAGAATGTGTGGTGGGAAAATTGCTTCTCTGCCATAAACGAGAAAGAAGGGAGAGTTACCTACAATAGTTTTTGGTGTTACCCTATCAGCCCAGATTGCGTTTAACAGTGCATTGTGCCAGTTTTTGTGATTTTCAGCTACCGTTCTCTTGATAATTTTAATCAAATTCTTATTTGTTGATTCTTCCAATCCATTGCCCTGATGGTAATAGCTGGCAGAATACTTCAATTTAATTCCTTTTTCTAGAGCGAACTCGCTCATCTCAAGAGACGAAAAATAAGAAGCGTTATCGAATACTAAACAATCATGGATACCGAAACAAGTAATAATATTTGAATTTAGAAAGACAATTACCTGACTGGTATTCACAGTTCTTAATGCGGCAACTTCAGACCACCTGGTGAAATAATCTGTGGATGTTATGATAAACTTATGCTGCTGTGAGGATGACGGATTGATTGGACCTATAATATCAAGGCCCCACTGTTGAAAATGGGAGTCTACCGAAACAGGCTGCAAAGGAAAGGTTGGCTTCTGTATTCCCCCGGATGCTTTTTGACAAATAATACACTTACGACACAAGGCATGGGCATCTCTAAAAAGCGTGGGCCAGTAATAACCGGCTCTCAAAACTTTATGGGCAGTGGTGTCACCACCAAAATGCCCACCATCTTCTCCTGCATGCAACTCTAGTAAGACTTTTTTTGCTTCATCTTTCTCAAGACAACGCATTAATACGCCATCAAAATTTTGACGAAACATAATACCATTAACCAAATGAAAGGAGGCAGAATTTAATCTTAACACTCTTCTCTTAGTGGGATCCAGGTGATGAGGGGCTGACCCATGTTCAAGACAAAATTTTATATCATCATACCACGGACTGACAGAGTTTTGTGCACAACAAATTGCATTTTGATTGTGTTGTCCTAGGTTTGACCTATCGTTTTCTTCTTGATGTCCTACTGATGAATCAACAACTAACTTGCATAACCCTTGACCTCTCACTATTTGAGTTGGGGTGATTTCTATGTCGTACTCCTGTAAGGAAGTGACCCAGTTTGGTCTCTTTTCGCCTAGTTCTTTCTGCACTAACAGATTCCTGACGGTTGGGTAAGGGACGATAACCTTGGTCCTGGATTTCAAAAGATAAGATCGGAAGTGATTGAATGCTTTGAAAACAACGTAGGCTTGATGATCTACCACTGGGTAATTAAGTTCTGCACCTTTGAAGGCAGATCTCATAAAGGCAATGGGTACTTCATTGTTTTCAATGTTCTTTTGAGTTAGGACGACAACGTAGGAGCGGTCGGAAGAAAATGTGTAGAGTGTGAAGTCTTGCGAAAAGTCGGGGCTCATGAGAGAAGGAGCATCTAATATGACCTTTTTTATTGAATTGAAAGCTTGATTTTCTATGGGTCCCCAATGATATTGTGCGTCTTTCTTAATTAAATTCTGTAAAGGTTTGACCATTTCGGAGAAACTGGGGACGGATCTCCTGACAAAGTTTATCTGGCCTAAGAAAGATTTTTTGGATGAGGGAGGGGGGAGTTTCGAGATGACTTGATTCCTTTTAGGGTCGATAATCATCCCTTTGCTTGACACAATGAATCCTAGGAGTTTACCTTGTTCTACTGCGAAGATGGATTTTTTAGGATTTAAGGAAATGTCGTATTTACGACATCGTTGTAGAACGGCTCTTAAATGAGCTAGATGATCGGTTTTGTTTTTTGAAAATACAGTAACATCATCTAAGTAAAGTACGACGGATTGATTGATTAAGCCTCGGAAAGCCATGTCTATAGCTCTCTGAAAAGTGGCACCGACATTAATCAGTCCAAAGAGCATTTTTCGATAAGCGTAGGTGCCCCATGGAGTGCGGAAGGTAGTTTTAAGTTGGTCTGGAGGAGACATCAGGACTTGGTTGTACCCTGAAAAACCATCCAATAAGGATAGTCTCTTAGAACCAGATACCTGTTGAAGGATCTGTTCCATGGGTGGGACATGGTAGTTGTATTTATCAGACACTCTATTAAGGTTTCAAAAATCGACGCAAAGTCGGATTTCCCCACTTTTCTTCTAGACAGGGACAATGTTAGAAACCCATTGCGTGTGCCTAACTGGGAAAATTATCTTAGCATTTAGGAGTTTATTCAATTCTTTTTTAACGGTCGGTTCGAGCTTAGGGTGCATTTTTCTTAATTTTTGTTGAAAGGGCAAGGTTTGGGGTTTCATAGGAATGACGTGTTGTATGATATTAGGGTCGAAAGTTTTAAGGTGATCATACATCCACGCAAAAACATCTTTAAATTCCTTAAACAATTTAATAAATGCGGTTTTTTCTTGTTCAGAACACCCCACCCCTAAATTAATGCACTGTGGATTGTCATTAGTTCCCAAGTTGATTTTTTCATACAATAACGAGGAACTATTGGTTTTACAGTTGACCGATTTTTGAATTTATCTTGAAGATCATAAAACTTCTCTAATCTAACTACAGATTTAGGGATCGAATTTACCATGTCCGATGAAGATTCAGGAGTTCTTGGATCTGGTATTACCGTGAAATCGCGCAAATTGTCGTCATGAGTGCATTCGTCAATCACTGCGCCTTGGAAAGTTTCTTCCAGATGCATGAAGCTAATGATCTGCTGATCATTGTCGAAGACTCTCCAATTCGTGATGTTGTCGGGCACGGATGGTCTGAACAATAGTTCGACGAAGAATGCATCTGGGGACAAGCCTTCTGCAAGAAAGAGTTTGGAATCTACGTTAGCTAATATATCAGCTTCAAAATTATTCAATCTAGGAATAGAATTTATATTGAAAGCAGAAAACTTATTCATTAAATTCCATACCTCGGATTGGTAGCTTTTAAGATGAGGAGACAGACAGTGGATAGAGTCTCTTACCTATCTAACCACGATTTCAGAATCGCCAAAGACAGTCAAATTTTGAATGTTCACATCTAAAGCTTTTCTGAGGCCCTGCAATAAAGCCTCATATTCTGTTGTGCTATTAGTACATTCAAATTCTAACCTACATGCAATCAAGGTTTAGTTACCTGCCAGATCAATAATAACACAGCCTGCACCTGCTCCTTCTTTGGACTTTGGCCCGTCAAAATAAAGAGACCAAATTTGATTTTTATCGGGTGCATGAGACCATTGTGTAGAAGCTGTTGGCTGCACATATGCTACAATCTAGGACTGTTGTTCTGGGTTGGTGATAGTTGAAGTCTCGGCGATGAAATTACCGAAAAAGGTATCCATCCTTTGTATTTCGGGTGAATCCGCATAAGGTGTAAATGGTTCATTGTGATCATTCAAATCTGTGACCGTGAGCTTAAGGTAGCGTTCTCGATTTACCTTAATCTTATTGGGCTTTCCGTTCTCGGGCAGCCACAGGTGAGACCAATCTGTTGCGAAATAGTCGTGTAGCTGTTCCGACCAGTCCTTGCTTAAAAACAGACCATACACTTCTGGAATATCCACAACAATAATATCAATCACTTGATGAACTTTGGGGTTAGACGATAATCTTATAAGCACATTCCTTAATTCGCCTATGACTTTGACACTAGTTCGATCAAGCTGTATGATTTTTAAAGTGGATGGTTCAACTTCAGCATTAATCTTCTGACATACAAACCATGGAATCACATTGGATGATGCTCCTGAGTCTACCATACAATTGTGCACGTTTCTATTAAATATTTTGAAAGTTAACAAAAATGGAGGTACATTTCTGCGAGTACTAAGGGTGGAAGCTTGTGGCTTTTTACTCGCAGTTTCTAAAGCTAATTTATCTACATTTGTTACATTATTTATAGGAAGGCTTCCTTTATTGCGAGGATCAGAATTATTCTTAGCGGAAGTCTTCTGAGGAAATTTGTTTTGTACAACCTTGTTACTGTTTGAATTACCATTTTTACTATTCTCTGCGATATTCTGTAACATTTTTTGTAGCAGAAATGGAAATTTTAATAATTCATAAACATAAATGTTAGCCCTTAACTTTTTTAGATCTTCAACTAAATCATAATCCAAGTTGGGGTTTCCATGACTCTGTTTAGTTTCAGCTGGTTTAGATTTCTTTGGGGGCAAAGTCGTAGTGTCTTCGGAAGAAGGTTTGTTTGTTGTCTTACTCCTAGTATTGTAGGGATGTACTGTCTCGAAGTTAGCTTGAAATATGTTATCCAAGAAGTGTCCAAAAATGTTCAGAGAAGATTCTTCTTCTTGAACTGTCTCTTGTTCAACAACTTCCTCAGGAATCTCAGGGGGCATCAAGTTATCCTGGGCTTCTAGAATTGTTTGAAGGGCGAATTGCAGACTTTCTAGATTTAAGCCCTCAGTATTTGGATTCGGTCGGTTGGTGGGAAAAGGCTTCCTGAACGGGGGTTTGTAAGGCCCTTTGCTCGAAGAAGCTTCTTCGACCGTCCTTTTCAAATCTATAACTTGATTTGACAGTTTTTGAACTACCTTAGTTAGATTTTCTAAATCCGAGCTTTCAGGTTGCATTTTATTTTGAGCAGGTCTAGGGAGGATCTCGATCTTCTTTTTGGAAGATGAACTAGTCTCTGTTTCATTGCTAGTAGTGTCTTTTAAACTAAGGATATCTTTTTCAATCTGGCTGGCCTCTTCGAAAGCCTCTAACAATGTGGCTTTCTTAGATCATTTTACCCAAATGTCTATACTTTGATGTAAGGCTTTAGTATAGTATGCTATGATAAGATTCTCGGCAGGCATTGAATCGGTAGGGATTCGGTTCTTTAGTGTTAAGAATCTTTGAATAAAGTCTTTAATTTTCTCTTTGGGATTCATTCTTAAACTAGAAAGCTCCATGACTAGGACTTCCAGGGACTTATCGTCTCCGAACTTTTCCAGAAAGAAAGATTTGAATTTCTCCCATGACACGATGGTATGGGGTTGCTGGGAAAAGTACCAAGTTGAGGCATTGCCCTCGAAAGTATAGGGGAACAACCTACAGACTACGTCTTCATGCTCGACATTACGGAGTCTGATGGCTAACATAAACTTTTTAATGTGATCTTCAACGATCTGTTTAGAGTCAGGGTCAAACTTGGGAGGCCACTTCTCCGAATGTTTGAATAAGGGATGCTGAGGCCCAGGTACGGCTACAACATCCTGGTCGAGCCAGGGTCTGGCAGGATTGTTCTATTTGGCCATTGGTGTAGGCGGTGTGGAAGGCTGAGAAGGGGAACTGCCTTCGTCAGAAGAGTCTTCTCCAGAAGAAGAAGGAGATGATGGAGGTGGTGAGGGTGGTATTCCAAATCCTCCTGCAACAGGAGTGAGGATTGGATCTGTAGGGTTTAAAGTGAGGTTAGTGCCTCCAATTTGTTCTCTGATATCAGAGAAATCTAAAGGTTGGTCCAAAGGCCGATTTGGTTTCCTTAAACGGGCGAAGGCACTATGTGTTCTTAAGAGAGATTGGCGGACAATCTCTTGTACACCACCACCTGCAGGATTTGGGGTTACTGGTTCAACTGTGATCCGTAGATCGTCGTTTGATGTGGTTGTTGTTTGAGGGACGATGTTTTCATTTGAATGGCTTCTTGTCACTATAGGTGAGCGGTTGGGTGGTGGAGGAGTCTTACGACCGCCTCGTGCCATTAATAAATTCTAGGCGCTCCTTCTAGCGCCATTTCTTGGCGGGCGAAAATGAACGCTCCCCAACTGGAGGAGTGGATCCGGTCCGGGGTTGTCTAAATAACCCAAGCCGTTTGGGATGATCCACCCCGGCGGGTTTAGCGGCTCCGTTGGCCGATCTAAGTCCTAGGAAAACGAAAGAAAACTAACTAAAGGAACTAATCTAAATGAAAACAACAATTAAAGAAAACTAATAAACAAATCTGAAATAAATATATACAGTCTATTGTTTAATATTATACAAGAATAATTCTATGAAATTAATTATCAACAGAATTAGATCCCAACTACAAATGTACAATATTTGCAGATTACAAATTTTAAATCGAAAACCTGAACAAAACCATTTGTGAGCTTTCCTATTACAAAAAAGCTATTATTTTTGAATTTTATAATTTTATGAAACAAAAATAAAATGACAATTATCAAAGCTGAATAATTAAAATAACAATCTGTACTATAAAACTAAACTATACATCTATCTAAACTACAGAAAATTCTCAAATTTATTATCTATCAAATTACAAATACAAAACTAACCTGAAGTAACGCTTCCTATTTGTCTTGTGCACAATATTCGATTCAGTTGTTTGGTGGGAGAAAACCCACACCAGATTCTCCACAAGCTTCTCGTAAACAAGAAGCAGCAATGCTCTTTGAATACAAATAACAGAACAAACAAGACATAAAACGACAACAATCTTATAATTTACAAATCATCACAGTTAGATAAATCCCTGTGTGAAGATCTGTACAAAACAATTCATTTGATCGAAAAGGATAAACCTTTACTCATCGAATTGAAACAGAGTGATTGTTGTGTTAAAAATGAGATACATAAGACATGGACAGATTTTAAATCACAACGCATTAACCTGTAATAATCCTTGATCTCTAAAGTAGTCAATGACTTAATCACAAATTAGAATGCACAAAACTTGAACGAAAGTATGATAAATTGAAAGCTAAAGCTGTTACAAAAGATCCACTTCCATTCGAGTCTGTATCATTATAAATCCAGAGTCTTGTTCTCCCCACAGTGATGATGGGTTCTTTACAAAAAATAACAAGTATTTAAAGGCCATAGGGTAAAACATCCCTGTGGGAATTATCAAAAACAATTTACAAAAAATCAGGGAACAATCTCCCAAGTCCCTATTTCTAACTTAAGCTAACAACTCAAAACAAAACTATATCTAAACTGCCACAACATGTCCAATTTGTCAATGAAATTCGTAGGTACCTATAGGTAGACAAGAATACACAAGTTTAGATAATGTTTTATTGATAAAATTAACAAAAATCTAAATTTTAAGACTAGCTACAAAATCTTGCGATTCTGTAGCTGGTCTAATTTGAAAACATAACCGTTTTAAATCAATCCAAAACTAACAGAAATATATCCTACCTATTAAACAAATCTTTAATTATTAATTCAACACAAAGCAAATCGTTCATGCAAAAAGTAACCCAATCTTTGTGCCAATTTGAAACAGACAGAAATCATGTTTAATTAACCGAATGGTAATAGGGATCTATGCAACCTGTCAAACACTTTTTTTTACTACCAATTCGGAGCAGACAACATTGTTTTGATAATTCGAAACCAATGAAATCATTCTTGATTCAACTTCAATTGAAACAGACTATAACTGATCGAGCAAATCTTTCATATTCATTCAATACAGACACAATAGTTTATGTCGACTCAGAACTTAACAAAATCATTGTCGAATCAAAACAAAACTAACAGGATCGTTTTTAATTTTAAAACTAACAGAACTATATCAAATCAATCTTTAAATCCAACACATATATAAACTACTATGCTAATTCAAACGTACATAATCGTTTCAAAAGAAAACCAAACAGAATCGAATCAAACTAACTCGGAAACAATTCAATCGTTTATACTAAACTGAGAACAATAAAATCACATTAACCAAATCATAGCTATATTTGATTTTAGCAAAACAAATCTACTGTACATGATTCATAACAAAATCATTTTTAGTAATCCGAATATAACATAATCGTTTTGAATCTAAACAAACAAACAGGACTAATCGAAAGCAAACCCCAATCGGTCATATTAATTCAAACCAACTCATAAAACAAAATCGATGTTGAAGTACATACCTGGGCAGTAGGAAAATGATTCGATCATGATCAATTTGAATTGACAAAGGCCGTTGCTGCCTCGACGTTTCTGAAAACAATTGAACATGTGGTTTTTTATTTCTTCTCGTTGGCTTGTAGCCTGTCGTTCTCCTTTGACAGTAACTCCTTCCTCTAATGATTTAATCTTATATTGCAATAGGGGAACGTCGGTGTAGTAACTTTCAAGCCAGGAATTGCATTGGGTACAAGGTGATTGATTGGGCCTTGGCATTACAGGCGAGGGTGTTGGAAAATATTTAATAGACATCGAATGACAAATATTTAACAGACAACAAATGCTTGTCATTGATGGCAAGTACAACAATGAAGATGGCATAAGTAATAGACAGGAAAATAGAAGAAAAGTTCAGGAAGATCAACAACACAACAATTGTCTAAATGCAACAATCCTCAGTCATCAAATCGAGGATTGATCTAAACTGTTGATCAGGCATGATCAAGTCCATTTTTGATCGTTGGATCCCCTTCAAAATTCCTGATAGAACGAGGGTCGTCAGATCTGAATGTAGACAAGAAGAGATCGTTGAAGAGGAGGACATATCTCAGGCATTAGATCCAAGCGCAGGATCCAACCATCGTTGGATCAAGAAGAACCCGCACGTCCTTTAAGGTATAAGGAGAAGCGGGCGTAATCGCGATATGCAAAATCACGACTTAATCTGAGCCGTCAGATCAAGGTTGAATCTGGATCGTTGATCTTAGTCCATGTCGGAGTTTCATGGATCGAGAGTTGAAGAGGTCAAAGAATATTAACTTCAAGAATCGTGAAATCATGATATGCGAAATCACGACTTAATCTGAGCCGTCAGATCAAGGTTGAATCTGGACCATTGATCTCAGTCCATGTCGGAGTTTTGTGGATCGAGAGTTGAAGAGGTCAAAGAATATTAACATCAAGAATCGCGATATGCGAAATCGCGACTTAATCTGAGCCGTCAGATCAAAGTTGAATCTGGACTGTTGATTCCAGTCCATGTTAGAGTTTCGAGGATCGCGTGTTGGAGATGTCAAAGAAACAATGCAACAAGAACTTCGAAATCGCGATATGCAAAATCGCGATTTAATCGCAACAGTTAAGTCAAGATCAGATCTGGACCGTTGATCTAACTCCATATCAGAGTTTCGCGAATCGCGACATCGAGAGGCAAAGAACCCAATGCAACAAGAATGCCGAAATCGTGAAATCGTGATTCAATCGTAGCCGTTGAATCAAGATCAGATCTGAACCGTTGATCTAACTCCATATCGGAGTTTCACGAATCGCGACATGGAGAGGCAAAGAACCCAATGCATCAAGAATGCCAAAATTGTGAAATTGAGATTCAATCGTAGCCATTGAATCAAGATCAGATCTGGACCATGGAATCATAGGACATGTGGCAAGTGATCAAAATTTCGCTGACTTGGGGTCAACGGAGCATAGTGTCGAAAATCACGAAATGAGAAATCGCGAAAGCGCTTTTTGCATAGGTGCTTGGTTATGACCATAGTCATATTTGGGAAGGAGCTAGTGTATAAAAGTTCTGTATCGGAACTTCGGAGATCGTGAAATGAAGTGTCAAGACACTCAACACATGATTGCCGAAATGCCAAAACCCGATTTAAAGGCAATGTCAATAAAATACATCCAACGACGCAGATAAATTGGAGTATGATCGGAAGGTTACTATTCTCTCTCACAGTTAACTCCTCAGTTACGAATCTGTTAGCGAAACAAACTCATGATTGCGAATCAGTTGGTGTTTCAGTTGCTCGGACAGTTGTCTTTCTTTTGCCGAAGGAAATGCGAAGTGCAACCGCCGTGGATACGTGTATAAAAGAAAATGAGACAGACTGTGGAGGGTTGGTCGTTCTGTATGAGAAAAGAATGAAACTGTAAGAAAAGGAAAATGAGAGGATGCGCAGTATGAGATTGAGAATATGTGCAGTGTGAGATGAAACGTAGAGCAGAATAACAGAATAAGTTGAAGAAGAGCAGAATGACAGAACAAGTTGATGCAGAGCAGACCCGCTGAACAGACATAGGAAGAAATGATTTGCAGAACAGTTAGAAGATGACCAGATGTAAAGAACAAAGAAAGATTGGTAAGAATTGATGTATCTGTGTAGTTGAATGTTTATATGTTCATTTATGTTCTAGGGAGGTTGGGAGGTGCTCGGGAGGACTGTTGCCCTCAGAGGTTCAAGTGAGAGCTTGAACACAGGAAGTTGTAGCTTCCATCTAGTTGCAGCCAGAGAAACCAGGGTGGTAGGGTGGTGCAAGGGAGAACAAGTGTTCTTTGTTATATAGGTTGGAGCTTGTGTAATTGGAAGTTGGTGCTTCCATCTAGTTGGTGCTGAAACATATAGGGAGTTGGTGCTTCCTTCTAGTGGGTGCTAGAGAAACCAGGGAGTTGGTGCTTCCTTCTAGTGGGTGCTAGAGAAACCAGAGAGTTGGTGCTCTCAAACAAGTTGCAGCTTGTAAAACAGAGGTAGCAGCCTCACATTGAGTTGGTGCTCAATTAAAGATGATGTACAAAACTTAAAAGACTGCCTATCATTTCGAAGAAGAAGAGGTTTTCTCCCTTTATGGGTTTCCTCGTGAAAATCTGTCTCTGTGTATACCTTATGTGTGACTGATGCTTTTTAATTTTACTATCCATATGTTGTATAATGTTGATGATCACTTGAAGAAAGATTAAGAATATTTTAATAGACTTAACATTGTTTAAGCTCAAAGACAACTGATTCACCCCCCCCTCTTAGTTGTATTAGTAATTTCAACAATTGGTATCAGAGCGGGTTCCTTTTAATCAAAGGTAGATCTGTAAGCTTAAAAATGACAAGTCATGAAGGGACTTCAACCTCTAAGCCCCCTCTGTTTGATGGAACAAATTTTGCCTTCTGGAAGGTTAGAATGAGAACATACTTAATGGCCTTGGGTGCTGATGTTTGGGATGTAGTAGAGACTAGATATACAAAGCCTGTTGTGCTAGCCTCCAAGGATGATAAGTTAGAGTTTAGTTTTAATGCTAAGGGGATGAATTCTATCTTG
>ML779732.1:1144637-1155621 GCA_009831015.1 Picea engelmannii
ACAACAACAACTTGGAGGAAGTGAATTCATACAAATATCTTGGAATTAATATTCACCACAAGCTTAATTGGAATTATAGCATTGAGAAAAGGATTATTGGGGGATGAAAAGCTTATTATGGGCTTGAAAACAATTGTAAATCAGCTGAACTATGGAGTTGGGATAAGAAGAAACTCCTCTTTGAGACTCTTGTTACACCTGTTATTCTTTATGGATGTGAATTCTGGGGTTGTAGTATCTCTCGTGAATCTTGGAGAAAGATAGAGCAAATACAAAAGAATTTTATAACCTATAATCTCAAAATTAAAGGAAATACTCCCTATCCCATCCTCCTCATAGAAACAAGCCTCTCCCCCATTGAGAGCATGGCTATGACTAGATACCTAATGTATAAGAACAAGTTAAACAACATGGAAGACAAGAGGCTACCTAAAATTTCTTCCAAATCAAGTCATAACCACCATCGACTCAAGCAAGGCTGGCATAAAGACGCCCGATCTTGGCTAAACTATTGGGGAATCATGGAAGAAACCATTTTGCAGAATAAAGATACTATTAAAAAAAACATCAAATCAAAATTTAAGGAAAAAATGTGGTGTGATAAAGAGTTAGAGGAAAAAAGAAAATTAAGGTATTATAAAGATGTAATCAACCCTAATCTAGAAGATCAAAATTATCTATCTNTTTTGCCAAGTGTAAAGAAAAAAATAAGCATTGTTAAGATAAGAACAAATTCTCATGAGCTCCATAGTGAAATTGGGCATTGGTCAATTCCTAAAACGCCATGGGATGAAAGAGTGTGTCACCTTTGTGACACTAAGAAGGTTGAAGATGAAAAACACTTTCTCTTAGATTGTCCAACTTATACCCATATTAGATCTCATTTTCAAAATATTGATCACACTACCAACCTTCCTAACCTCTTAAGTCAACAAAAGTATGGTGATCTTGGAAAGCTTCTCTTAATGCTTTTCGAGCACAGAAACAAATTTCTAAAGAATCACAAGTAATCACTAACCCTCTTAAGGTCTGATAGACCAATTAGGTCTTAGTGGACGTTAATAATCATCATCATCATATAATTTTAATTTTTTTTGTTTTTTTGCTCTTTAGTTTTTTAAGTTTATTTTTTTAATATAATTTTTCTTTTAAATTTTTTTATTTTTTTTATTAATTTCAATTGTTTTTTTTTTCCTTAGTTATTTTCAGTTTTTAATTTATAAAATTATATATTTTTGTTAAATGTTAAAAAATAGTGTTAATTAATTACAATTATTTTTTATGTATTGAAGTAGAGGTAAACAATTTGCTAAAAATGATGTTTTCCACTATATTTTAAAAGTACATAACTATAAATTAAGGAGACACAATTATATGAAAAATCTTAATTTCAAAAAAGTAAATGGTAAAAAATATTTTTAAGATTGAAAGAAGTATGGAAAAATGACTAAAAACACCATTGGAAAAAAATAAAATTAAAAAAAATTGAAAATAGATGAAAAATAAGTATTAAAAAAAAAATATTGTGGAAATATTATGGACCCGAAAATTTCAAATATCAAAATACCACCTAAAAAAGGAGGGGGCTGCTACCAGTAGCACCATTTTTA
Source organism: Picea engelmannii (assembly GCA_009831015.1). Taxonomy (NCBI): domain Eukaryota; kingdom Viridiplantae; phylum Streptophyta; class Pinopsida; order Pinales; family Pinaceae; genus Picea; species Picea engelmannii. Next base: position 1,146,248 of record ML779732.1, read on the forward strand.
AAAACAAGGAAAAAATGTGACCCTTGAAAAAATGAGAATTCGACATAGTTCTCGTTAAGTTGGTAATATTGTTATACAAGAAGTCAGAGTTCGCGAAAGAAAATAAGTAGTGAGACACATACACTTGGGAAACCAGGGAAACTCGTTACCCCTGCAGTGTGAGCTTAGTCACCCTCTTCCTCTTGTCCTATTCAAAGACCCTTACTAAAGCAAGCTTTAGTCAATCCAACAACAGTTACTAATCCTCAGGTTGTTCCTCTCGTTGTTCCAACAACTGTTGTTGTTCCTCCCATAGTCGTTCCAATGGCAATGTCATGGCAACCCGAGGCCCCTTTGAGGTTGACTAGACCTCTTCATGACATACCTGCGGATGCCCCAAACAATCTTCCTGAGTTGAATGGCATTGGTACATTGAGTGTCGAAGAACATATACAAAACTTCTATGATGCATTAGTGCTTATGGACAACAATTCTCGATGTCGTCATTAGACTTTTTGTAAGAACCTTTGAGGGTGAAGCAATGAGATGGTATCACTTGCTTCCCAATGATAGTATCCCAGATTGGGACACTATGATCCAAGAATTCAAAAAACATTTCCAAGGGGCGGATGATGTGGCTTCCCTACTCAGGGATTTCACAACCATCTCCATCCATGAGGGGGAGAAAATTCAAAATTTTAATCAACACTTGACCACGGCCTTGAATAGGATCCCAACTGCTTCCCAACCATCTGGGAACAATTTGTTCCATTATTACATGACCGCTATGAATCTGAACGTAAAGTATATATTGAAAGATAAATCAATACTAACTTTAAATGCAGTCAAGGCTAGTGCCCTGGAAATTGAGATAAACATGGAGGAATCTAGTATGATTCCCTCACCTTTAGCGCAACCTTATTTTAATGGGAGGCCTAGGAATGAGGTACCTCAAAACAAGGGTCCTCGGTATGAACCCTCACCTACCCAAACTTTGAGGATTGAAGAAAGGGAAAGTTCAGAAACACTTAAGTTGTTAATGAACATGAACAACCAAATACTTTCCCTTAATCAAAAGGTGAATGACTTGTAGTTTTATGCTCCTACGAGGCCAAGACCTCCTTTCCCTCCTACTCCTCCTCCTAGGTAACATGCTACTGAAGTGGACTGGTGTCACTTTTGCCAAGATTTCCATTATCCTGAGTATTGTTACTCATATACACGTCACATGGAATTGTATAAAAACAACAAAGCCCCTCTACCTCTAGTAAAAAACAAGCTTGCTTCCACTTCCCAAAATGACCAAGTTAACATTGAAGACTCTATTCCCTGCGATGATGATCCTCTTGCTTTTGGAAGCTTTGTTGTAGAAACTAGGAGTCAGGCCCCTAAAACCACTCCGCATAGAATGGAAGGGACCAAAACCGATCCCAAGGACAATGAAAAAGGAAAACTTCCCGGGAATGGTAGATTACCCTCCCCTCCAAGGAATAGGGTTCTGTGGACTCCAAACAAGGCAAATTTTCCTATAATCCACCACCCCACTTTCCAACACCGGTACCTTACAACGTCGTTGAAGATATAGCGAAGGTTCCCGCCCATGTGACATTACTATATGCTCTTAGAACACTCGCTTAGTTTGAAAACCTTTCACGTGTTCTACAAGCACCTCCTACTCCACGAATGGAACAAAGAGTTCCTCTTTCCAAAGAGTCCTCTTCCCAACCTAAGGAAGCATACGATGTTATTGATTTAGACACTAGGGTTCCTCCTTTCTATATCTCAGTCTTGATTTCTGATTTTGTGCTCCATAATTGTGTCGCTGACACAAGAGCAAGGCACAATGCCACGCCCCTTTGAGTCATGAGGATATTGGGTCTTGAATGCACAGGCCCATGTAAAGATCTGTTAGCTTTGGATTCAAGCACTGTAGAAACCATTAGTTACATCAAGGACTTATCCATTACTTATGACCAAGCTCCGGAGGTGAGCATGCTCATAAATGTAATCATAGCAGATATACTTGAAGCATATGGCATGCTTTTAGGTAGGGAGTGGTCAACCAAAGTAAAAAAGGGTCGTTACTTCATGGAGGGAACCCACTTCACCTTTCCTCATAAGGGTGTTGAAGTTGTCATTAGGAGGGAACCAAAATACCGAGAATAGGTTGTACATGTTGCCTACAATACAAAATATGTGTCTTTTCAAGATACAGGGATGGGTACATACACTGTGTTATCTGAGGAAGATGCACATGTCCCTCCTTCCGAGTTGGAATAAATGGTGTGGAGTATGGATTTTGATGGTGCTTGTGATCCCAAGTGGAAGGCAATCCCTTTCTCTTTTCGGTTAGAATTACCTAACACGAATAACATGGCTGAATATGAAGCCTTAGTTCAAGGCCTCCAAAAGGCCTTAGACTTAGGAATACACCATTTGTTGGTAAGTCGGGATTCTGAATTGGCTGTGAATCAAATTAGAGATAAATATGAAGTTCGTAACCCACGCCTCAAACAATACCACCGAAGGGCTAAGGAAATTATTGAGAGGTTCTTATCTTTCAACATTCAAGTTGTACCTAGGGCCGCAAATCACGTAGATGATACTTTGGCCTTGGATGGTTCTTGTTTCACTTCGGATTTTGTAAGGTCTATCGAAGATATAAAGGTCCAAATTTTACATAGACCTACATTACCTAATAACGTTGACTCTTGGAAAGTTTTTGATATCGACGAACAAACCTATAGATTCCTTCAAAACAAGGAGGAATTCGAAGATTTACATATCACCCATGAGTTGGAAGAGGAAACTGGGAAAATAATCCAATTGAAGACAAATAAGGTTCCCTCTAGTTTGTTCGTATTGGAATCCATGTTTGATTCCAATGATGCTAGTACTTCTGCACCTAGTATTGATAACGAATCTATTAGGAAGGTGCGAGAAGCCATCCCTCTTAACCTAGGAACTGAGAAAGATTCAAAACTGGTCTATATAGGCTCACAATGTTCCCCTTCTGAGATCACTCAATTCACAGAACTCTTGACAGAGTTCAAGGATGTTTTTGCTTGGTCCTACGAAGACCTCAAGGTTTTCAATATGTAGTAGATAGTCCATGCCATACCCATAATCCCTGATTCGAAACCTTACAGGCAGAGACAAAGAAAGAACAACCCTGCTTTGGAACAAACAATTAAAGCTGAATTAGACAAGATGGAAGCATCCGAGGTCATATACCATGTCTGTTACTCACAATGGGTATCTAATTTGGTTCTTGTTAGGAATAAAACCAATGATATTCGTCTGTGTGGGGACTTTCGACATTTGAATAGGGTATCCCTAAAAGACAACTACCTTGTCCCACCAATGGAAGAGATCCTCCAACAAGTCTTCGGGTTTCAAATGATGTCCGTTTTAGATGGTTTCTCAGGTTACAATCAAATAGCCCTCAAGCCTTTTGATAGTCACAAAATCACCTTCACTACTCGTTGGGGAACATATGCATATAACAAGATGCCTTTTGGCTTGATTAATGTCAGGAACACCTTCCAACATGCCATGGCCATTGCTTTCAAAGGATTATTGGGTAATATGATTGTTGTTTACTTCGATGACCTCACAATTTTTTCCAAAGAATGAATTAGTCATTTTTATTACCTCAGGCAGGTTCTTCTTACCTCAGGCAGGTAATAAAAATGAACCTAAGTTTGGCATATCTTTGAATCCTAAGAAGACCATTTTCGGTGTTATGGAGGGAAAATTTTTGGGTCACATCATCTCTCGAGAAGGTGCCAAAGTTGATCCCAAGATAGTGGTAGCAATCAAAAAGCTACCCATACCTACTAATAAAAAATAAATGCAATCTTTCTTTGGAAAGATAAACTTCCTGAGATGCTTCATTCATGATTTTGCTCAAGTAGTCAAACCTCTAAATTAGTTTATGAAGAAGGACATTCAGTTCAAATGGGACCCCCCTACTCGTCAGGATTTTGAATCCATTAAGCAAGCCATTGCTTCTACCCCTCTGTTAATCAGTCCTAATCGCTCTAAAGAATTTTTCATGTACACTAATTCATCAGAGGAGACAATTTCTACAATCTTATTGCAAAAGGATCATGAGGAAAATCTTAGGCCAATCACCTTTGTGAGCCAAAATTTGAAGACACACCAACTGAACTATTCTACACTGGAGAAACATGGTTATTCTTTGTATAAAGCCTTGGAGCAATTTCAACATTACATCCAAGGCCACAAAGTTCAAGTTTTTGTGCCTACATCTCTCTTAGTCACTGCCTTGAATCAAACCGAATTGCATAGTAAGTGGTCCAAATGGATCATGCGTATGCAAGAGTATGACTTGAACATTAAACCGACAAAAACCATAAGGGGGACAGGGTTTGTTGAATTGCTAACACAATCCCACCCCTCGGTGATAGTTGAACCACCTCAAGTAGATGACTTGATTTCTTTCGAAGAACTAGTTAACGAAATTGAGTTAGCCTCACAACCATGGTACAAACCTATCGTATATTTCCTGATCAATGGTGTGTGCCCATCAAACATGGATACTAAATCCAAACAAACACTTCATTCACAAGTTGTCTGATATGTTTTACAAAACCAAATCCTTTACCAAAGAAACCTTGATGGGGTTTTGTCACGATGCTTGATTCTTGACCAAGCCCAAATGGCACTTGAACAATGCCATTCTGGGGTTTGTGGAGGTCACTTTTCAGCCAAAACCACTGCAACAAAATTTTTACATGCAGATTACTTTTGGCCTTCACTCCACAAAGATGCCCATTTACTAGTTCGAAAATGCGAAGCTTTCCAATGCTTCACTGGGAAGAAAAAGTTAGTTTCCTTGCCTCTTAGGCCTATTGAAGTCCAAGTCCCTTTCACAAGATGGGGCATGGACTTTATTGGGCCAGTTTCACCACCTTCCAACGCTAGTCACATATTCATATTAACAACTACAAACTACTTTACAAAGTGGGATGAAGTAATTGCTCTTAGGAATGCTACGAGTCAACATGTGGTAGAATTCGTTGAATGTAACATTTTATCCCATTTTAGAACCCCTGCTGACATATTAACTGATAATGGATTAGCTTTCATGTCTGATGTCATGCTCCACCTTGGTGTTACATATGGCATCCAATTTTTTCAATCTTCTACCTATTACCCCCAGGGTAATGGATTGGTCGAATCCACCAATAAAAATCTGATTTGGATCCTTAAGAGGACAGTCAAGGATAATAAGTGTGATTGGCACACAAAGTTACACTTTGCTTTATGGGTTGATCGTATAACCCCTAAGACAAATACGGGTCAAAGTCCTTACACTTTGGTGTATGAAGCCCCTGCTATCCTGGTTGTTCACTTACAAATTCCAGCCTTGAGGTTGGCTATTGTTGAGGGAGAAGATGATTTCCAACTGTTACAACATTGTTTAGACACACTCGTCGAACTAGAAGAGGTAAGAAAGGACACATTCCAACACCTCCAAAAGAAGCGATACATTGTTAAACGTTCCTTTGATAAAAGAGCCACAATGGTAAATTACAAAGTAGGAGATGATGTCTTACTGTGGGACAAAGCACAGGAGGCCCCATCCAAACATCAAAAGTTTGATTCTTTATGGTTGGGTCCTTACACAATCTACGAGGTATTAGAGACAAACGCTTTCAGATTAAAAACCTTGGATGGTGAACCACTTCAATTCCCTATGAATGGTCGTTACCTAAAGTTCTTTTACTCCTGAGAGACCTCGTCATCCTATACATAAGTCACCATTTGTTCTTTTTATGTTTGTATGTATTCATTGTTGCTGATTTTCCTTCTTATATGTATTTGATGTTGCCTTTTCATGCTTGTATATATCCCCTTGGTTTCAATCTTGAGCCTTTTTGCCTGCTTGGTTTCAGTTTTGATTCTTCTTGCTTGTTAGGTTCCAATTTTGGAGTATAAACCCCTTTTTGATTTTTCCCTTGGTTTTGGTCTTTTTCATTTTAATGTCGTAGGTTGTCTTGTTTTTGGTTTGTCTAGTGTTCAATGGGAAGGGTATTGTTCTTATTGTCAGATGGCTGTTTGAAACGAATGAACTCCTAGGATCCCTTTTATCATACTTGGAATTTTGGGAAACTCTGTCTTAATGTAATCTTGAATAGGAGTAAACCTGATTGTTATTTAATTAAAGTCAGCATGGAAATTCTAAGGAGGTAGCATATCATTCTTTGGTGAAGATGAAAACCATGATGGCATGATGTCTTACATAGCTATGTGATTGCAACTACACTTTACCTAACCACTTATAGTCTGATTTTTCCAAGAAACGGTCATTTTCCTACAAAGTTCCATCACTTGTGAGCACTTGATATTTCAACACATACTGCCAAAGGTTTTTTATATTTATTTACTCCCTTGTTTGACTGGTTTACTTGCTAGTTTTCCTCCAGTGGGTCGTTGATTTCAACAATTCCTCATTTTCTTGTTTGTATGTCTAGAATCGAAGGCATGCATGAGACTTTGTGTTGAGCCAAGGTTCACCTTAAGCCTCGATTCTCACAGTAAAACCATAATCCGGGTGAGGGACCCATTTCACTTGGGCCACATTGCTCAACAAAACTCGAGTCATTATTCCCATTCTTCTATCTTCTGTGAATCTCAGAATAAATTCTGTTGTATATCTTTACTGCACCACTTTCATTCTTCGGTTATCCCTAATGTGAAAAATGGTCCTTATACTACAGTTGAATTTTCCCCCCTCACCCACATCAGTCACTTTGAAAGTATAAATTTCCACCGAGTATTATTGTTTGTCATGCGGATGATCCCATTGTTCTACATGATTTGGAAGGAATTTCCCCTCTGGCACCAATAATGTTGACCCAAAAATCTTCTCTAGTATCAACATGGTGTTTTACACAGTCATTGCTCCACGAACATCTCCTAGTGTTATGGTTCCAGTCAAAGATAGTGGCGAGGGTCATAGTTATTATGGCCTCTACCCTTGAAAGAGTACCAATTGGATTCCTTCAGGGGGTTTTGAACCCTCCCACATCTTTTATTCCTCATATCAAGATTGTTTGGTTCAGGTTTCATGAGCTAATCACGCAGTTTACAAGAATTTTAACGTTGCCCCCCTTCGTGATCTGTCAGGATTTTTTAATGACTTATGGTTGAGTTTTAATTTTGCATGCGTTAATTAACCATTTGAGAAACTTAGTGAAAGAATGAGGAAAGAAGAGGAATTATGACAGCCATATATACATTTGTAGATCTGAAAAGAAAGAGTAAACAACAAACCATAACATGCAGATTGATAACGGAGTTTGACACAACTTTGCCTACGTCTCCGGGCCTTTGTCTATGTGGGGGAGGCTTCTTTATTTCTGTTCAAATGCTCAAAATTACATCTCTGCAATTCCAAATGGCTACAAGACTAATCTGGTCATGTTCGTCCAGATCTCTAGAACCATGCAAAGAAAATGGCACGCAAAACGGACATCCAGAGCTCCCAGAAATGATCCGACACCGTCTCCTCCTCAAAAGCTTCTCTGCCTCAAAATGGCTTTGGCTTGGTTTATCCTCAACATAATTCTGCTCTGAATGCCCCCTATGGCCTCAAAAAGGCTTGGGTTATATAACTGGGAAGTTGGTTACTCATCTCCAACTTCCTCCCAAAAATTAGGCTCCAAAAATGCCCAATAACTCCCAAAAATGGAGAAATTACATTAAAAATAGGTTTAACATTAATTAAAACCCAAAAAGTAGTTTTAAAACCCACTTTATAACTAAATTTGGGCATAAGCCCCCTTATCCTGTGCGCGCGCCCTCTGGAACGGTCCTATGGAACCATATGGCCGAGCGCCAGCCCCAAAGGGCTATGCATCGGCCCCTGGTCTCTTTGGCAAATGGATAGGACCGTGAGCTTACATATAACCGCGCCCCAACTGTTGTAACCGAATCCTGGTCATATGGCGATGCGCTCTATGTGGTAATGGCCAAACAAAACACAGTTATAATGGTTATAACCGCGCACTCCCGGTTATATGCTATGGTCGTGTGGTGTGCGCCGAGGGCTGGGGCTAAGCCTCGGCCCTTTTTACCGCCGGCTCAAACCTTGATTAAACTTAAATACAAAACGCGCCCTTTGTATAACAAGAACTACCATGGGGGCGGGAAGTTAGCCCAGCCCCGCCAGTCCACTGCCCACCGGGGAGGTCGTGGGTTCGACCCCCGACCACACCATAAACTTTTACACATAAACGAACAACCAACCACGGGGTGCCACGTGGCAGCCCTTGACTGGGCCACGTGGCACCTCTACAACCAACCAAACTATGACATGTGTCAGTCAGTGATTGGTCCACGTGACTTACCACTTTTCAACCGCTGTACTGCCACGTCAACCTTGCCACATCATCTTCGTACTGTCCCATCATTCTGCCACGTCACCCGTGCCACGTGTCACCCATATAGTGGTGACACGTGTCACCTCCGGATAAGTCCAGTTGTATGCCCAAATGTCCAAATCTGCCTGCAATGTGTCACTTCCTGAGGCCTCCACGTGTCGCCTGTGCAGACCTGCCACGTCAGCATACGAACATGCCATGTCAGCGTCCGTATGGACTGTATGGACTGCACAGTCAACAATTTTTTGCCTGTTTGACTTTTCGGGAATGCGATATCTTCTCCATACGGAGCCCGTTTGATGAAGTAAATATACCACTGGAATCAGGAAAACGAGATGGATGCAATGGAACAGGTTTCGTCACATTCTGAGCACTTTCATTTTTGAGCATTTTTCAAGCCCTGTCAGGGTTCTGAATCCGATTTCGGATCACACCTCCCCACAATAAGACCTTTTGGTCCCCAAAAGGTTACTGACCAGTCAACAAGCTCGGGATAGGCCACCCGGCTTGCTCTCTATCTCTGAACTCTGTCCTGTGCACCTGTCTCATCAAGATCAACTGTAACATAATCATGACAACTGACAATATATTGTTATCCATTTGAACCCTGTTACATCTTATTGAAGCTACTATCATCCATGTAGAAAACATTGCTAATGACAACATCAAAAAGACGACTGCAAATGAACTGATATACTTTATATATCTGCACGACATGAGCTTATCTTGAAGCAACTTATGATTGATTTTCCATTCAACAACCATGTCTTGTTCTTGCTTAAGATCAATTACTTCATTTGAAACAATTATTGGTTTGTGGCATGCTTGCACTGCATTCGTTAATTGTTCCATTGTTTGAAGTGTTTTATTTTCTTTAACACAATGAGCATGAACCACATAATCATGACCTACTTTAGTGAATTGATATTGATTCTTTGTCCTGTAGAAGATTGCCTTACGATCAAATAAGTATGGACTACC
>ML779732.1:1180057-1221045 GCA_009831015.1 Picea engelmannii
CTCAGCTACAAACTACGAGTACATAAAAATATCAAAGGGTCCATTGCCAACAATTCTTTCCAGTGTATATAATAAGACATTGAACATTGCCATTCATCTAGGAAGCCTTGAAAGCTAGAGTGACATCTGGATTACCAATGCCAAGAGTCAGGACACTTATTCACAGATGGCATGGACAACATGACTGTAAAATGAAAATATACAGAAACAACTAATTTGAATAGTTGCAGAGGACATGTATCTCTCCCAGGAAAATTTTAAATCTCTCTCACATATACTACCACAACAAAAGTAAAGTTCAATATACATCATTTTTTTGGTGTATCCAAATCATTCAATTCGTCATTTTGATCACTGTGATGAGGTTTTGATGATTCCCCCGTACATGAACTTGGACCATTCTATATACCTGCAAAACACAGACTTTAGTAAAACTAAACTGATGCAGAATCCTTGCTCTCTAACATAGTGAGTGATAACATAGTTGCAGGCAAGATGACTTAAGGTGGGGAGACAATGACTGCAACTGCCAGATAAGATGACTTAAGGTTCATAATAATCTGATTTATATCATCTAAAATTTTGATGGTGCGTTTTTTAGCGCTAACACTCACAACATTAGCAATAGACATCAATCACATAACTTATCTCTTTTTGGCTATCACTCTCCTTTGAATGTGCATGCATACCCCAACCATATACTTATGGATTCTTTGAATCTACTCTCAAGGAAATGCATGACTTGTCAAGACAAGGCTAGACATGCCAATGCAAGGCATGGCTTGTCAAGGCAAGGCATGGCATGTCAAGGCAAGGCAAGCCATGGCATGTCAAGGCAAGGCATGTCAATGCAAGGCATGTCATTTCAAGGCAAGGTATGTCAATGGAAGGCAAGGTCTTTCAATTAGGTTAGGAAATTGAGGCTTTAGGTGAGGTCGTTGGAGGATCCCCTAAACTTTACAAGGTTTTAAAATTTAGAGAAAGATTCGCCAATATTTTACAAGATTTTATAATTCTGTGAAAGATTCGCCAATATTTTACAAGATTATATAATTGACTAAAAGATTCGCCAAAAAATTATATATACATTTTATATTATTGATAAAATAACCTTCAATTTTTCCTATGTATCATGGAGATTTGCCCATTTATTATACATATAAATATAGGGGGGGTTCTTAAAATCACCCCTGGTTGGCCCTCTAGTTGGTAACTCTCCGATGCTATTGGTCGACACTCCAACTAGTTTTCATAGCAGTATAACACGTGTACTAGACTATTTCATTGGAGTAGCAATATCTCAACGTACCGAACTATTTCACTAGAGTAGCTATGCATACCAGACTATTTCACTAGAGTAGCAATATAACAGAGTACCAGACTATTTCACTGGAGTAGCAATATAACAGAGTACTTGACTATTTCACTGGAGTAGCTACGCGTACCAGACTATTTCACTGGAGTAGTTATGTGTACCAGACTATTTCACTAGAGTAGAAATATAACATCGTACCTGTAACACACCCGACCCCTAAATACCCTTTCTAGGGATGGGGCATCAAATTTTTGTTTTTCCTTGGTTCATTTCCGATCCCTTACTAAGAAAAACCTTCTTATTATGCTCCCCCAAAGTTTACATCTCCCACTACGTGCTTAAACCAACTAGCGGGGTCCTCCTTGTGACCTCAGGTTGAAAACCGGGAGCTAAGAGTATGCTTAGCGAAGGTTTCATCACTTCGGGACTCCCGTACTTCGGGAGTTCTAATGGTGTTGTCGAATTCTTGGATTGTCGAACAATGAAGGGAATCAATGGTCCATGTCCTCCACTGAGATCCTTTTATTAAAAAGGGGGCTTCGACGTTCGACGCGAAACACTCCTTTTTCATAATCCCGAAGTTCTGAAATCCTGCCACGTGGCCTTAGCCATTCGACGTTCGACGTTTAGCATTGAACATCCTATGTTTCGGCGTTTCAACATTCGACGGTCATTTTTGGTCCTTCAACGTTCGACGATTGGTGATCGTCATTGAACCTTCCTTTATCAACCTACACTCAAACCTTCCAAACTCTCGAAGTTATCCAGACTCCCAGAGTCCCGGACACGTCACCAACCACATTGGCCAGGCAAGCAGAAACCAACAACTGACATGCGACAAGGGTGAAGGGGTGACACATGTCCTCATTAGGGGGTGAAACGTGTCATTCTCTAATAGGAATAAGGGGTATGCGAATCGACCAAATTTGGGTGACACATGGAACCTTAGTTGTGAGTCCACATCACTCAGGATGATGTCAGTGAGCCACGTCAACCCCCATCATACATTCTTCTCACTTCTTTCAATTCTCGCGGTTGAGATTTGTCCACGTGGATCCTTAGATCCACGATCCTCATTACTTCGTGACTCCAGGCTTCGGATCTTACCGAATCCTCTCGATGCGAATCCCCTGAAGAGCCAAGTCTCCAGACTCTTGGATATGGCGCCATGTGTCCTCTTCGACAAACAATCAAGATTTACTTCATCGTTCGTGACTTTGGGAGTTTTCACCCTTGAAAACTCTTGGCCAAACTCCCTTAGAGTACTAAGTCTCCGGACTATAGGATCGTTTGCCACATATCCTCTCATCCGACAACTCTAATTCGACGGATGACCTTAGACAGGGGATAAGTAGGGGCCACGTGTCGCTCCATGACGCGTTCCCGATCGGTTGGGTAATCGAAGGTGGGATTCTTAGATCGACGACTGAGAGGTATCCCGAAGGATCTGAAGATCGACGACCCACGTCACTTCAAAATTTTGGCATTTGGGAGTTCAATGAGTACCTTCTGGCTTCCTCTTTGGAGCATGCCTGATCTATCGACACGTGTACCTAGCATTCATGGCCAAGATTTACTCCATCTTGCCTAGCTCCAAGGAAAATTGTGCATCCCTATACCGTCGAATACTCAGACTTCCGAATAGCCGTTGATATGTGGACACATGTCCCTCCATTTTCAACAGTCCCGATTTACTTCGTGACTCCGACATTCGAGAGTTTTCAGCGTTAGACCATTCCTATTCTCCCGAAGTAGGACTTCACCGAAGCACTTAACGCTTCTGTTCCTAAGTCCGATCTAACGACTGAGAGGGATTCACACTGGATCCCCAAATTGACGACCCTTGTCAATTCACGACTTCAACTTTTGGTTGTTTTCGAGCATTGTGGAGTCACAAGTCCCGAAGTTGAAAGAGATAGCTCCTTTTAGACTGGCGTAGGGTTCCTAATCCCTGGTCACATGGGTAATTTGGGAAATCTTGTGGGGTAGGCACAAATCCTTTTTGTAACAAATGGGTTAAGGATATGGGCATGAGCCTTCGGTCATATGGGTGGTTAGTTTGAAGGGAAACACTCTTATCCCACAGAGATGAACTTGACATTCCTGCTATGGCGAATTCAAGGATCGATAGGACTTAGGCATTTTAGTTACTCCTACCCCGACTCTCATGCAGACTCACATCCTGTTGGAACACTTTTAAAATTATAAGCCTAAATATTTTTCATATCTTTTCACTTTAACTTATAAGCCGGTTTCCAAAAGAAAAATCTTTCTGCTTTTAAGCCTTAAGGCACGCACAAGGTCCGTCATCGATTGATTTCTCCCATCGATCGAACGCTTCCCCTTTTCCCAAACGTTTGGAGTTGCCTGAATGTTAAAAAGGTCAAAACCTATAGAGATTGGCTTCACGATTTCGAATTTCGGAGTTTCGCGCTTCAGGTGTGTTAACATGTTGCTCCTTCAAAACCCCGATACGCGAAAAGCGTTTGACGGATCCTAGTCACCACACACGTATACCCCCTAATATTTGACACATCTTTCCGGAAAGTGACCTGTCGGAATTTTAAATGAAGTTAATTAACCAAATACATGAAGTGATAAATACCTAAAATGAAACTAAAACCCAATTAGAAAAATCAAATAATAGTTTCACGATTTTGGATTTCGGGCATTTGCCACATATCATATCCCTAATTTATGAAGCCCGAACTCTCGAAATGTCTTAAGAATTAAGCAAGGTTAGTTAACGATTGGTAAATAATTAATCCTTGTGCGATTTCATGTTTCAGGGATCCTGTCTCGAGCAACTATCAATATCACGAGGTTCGAAACCTCAAAATACTTGAGATTAAACACGGTTATTTAACGGGTTAAACATGATGAAAATTAATTAATCACTTCGTGATTTCGCATTTCAGAATTCATATCTTGAACCATTATAGGATATCCCAAGGTATGAAGCCCTGAAAAATACTTAACGATAAGTGTGATTAACTAATGCAGTAATGCGGATTATCTCGTGATAAAATTTTCGCTGAATCATAACTCGGGGAAATTCAAATGTTGTTTGTCAAAACTTCTAATCGCAAACCACCAAAAATTAATGACATTAATAATCAATCTACAACCATCATTTCAAATAAGATCCTGGACCACCGCCTAAATCTTTTTCATTAAGGAAAGTGAATACTTCGTCAGTAAAGGTATTTATAAAATCGATACAATTAAGGGGAAAAAGGCATTGAAGTTTGAATTTCATTTTGTGTTTTCACAAGACAACGAGTTTTCAAGATAAGAAGTTTGCGCATTTCTTGTGGCAAGCAACATAGATCTGAGCTCGTGATACCATGGCTCATCAAAAAATAGCTAAAGCATCGGGTGAAAGGTCAAACCCAAACATAGACGTCTTCTCAGACACGTTTCCCAAAACCATAAATTCTGTGAAATCCTGGACCCAGGTATTCGATATTATACAATACAAATTGATCAACTGCTCAGATGATTCAGGAGACAAGGTGACTGAAACCTAGGCTACGAGATACAAATATGTTTCTCAATCAGAGCTGCATAAAATAACAACGTGGCCTAAGCTCATGTTTTATAATGATATGATTGGTTGGTCACTGGAGAATGTGGACCTCTCGACTAGGAGTATCTACAATTCGCAAAAGGTTGCAGTTGGGTCTTTCCGACCAGAGCATTTCCAGGTGATGTACAAATTATCCCCAGTTCTCAATTACATTTCCAGTTTCTTAATGGACTTCGAAAAAAAATAATGCGCGCAATATGGAAGGAACCTACCCGACTTGATCAAGGATTGGTGTTCACATCTTGAGAAATTTAGAGCAGACACCCATGGTGTGTATGTTGTTGCCTCATTAGAGTCTCACATGATGTGTCTAGCCATGATGCTATGCCGACTTTTTGGGAAAGAAAACTATGCTCATTTTTATTACCATGGGTGCCAATCATGTGTATGGTAGCAGAGGGGTATTCCTTTGATTGGGACAAAATATTATCGGACAAATTGGTCATGGAAATCACAGAATATCAATCATTGAAAGCCAAAGGGAAACCTGCCCCATTTTACATGTCTGCTTATATTATGGATGTTGTCTCTTTCATGACACCATTTCCTTTGATGGGATGGAGATGGACTTCGACTAGCGCTGAACCAATACACTTCTATCACTCCAAGTTGTGGGAGGATAAAGCAAAATATTTATTCCACAAAATATGTAACTATGTGGTGGTGCCGATACATATTTCTATATACGGGTGCCCACCTCCCACGATTTTTGAAAAGATAGTGACCAACCTGGGGAAAATAGCAGATTGGTACATTGAAGGCCAGTTCTTTTATATCAAGGTTTTTGGATGTTCTGTCCCTCCACATGATTTACCTAAGTTTCTACCAGATCGATTGGTGTGCAAAGAGGTAGCAAAACAAACTGTGTTGGGCGGAATTAGTAAAGAGCTAATGGCATTGCAGAAAAAGGTATGACCCACCTTTCCTTTAGAGATTGGTATGTTCACACTGTTAGATTTCGACCATTCAAAAGTAGAGGCTGCGGTCCTAGAAGACATCAAGCTTGTCAATGTTGAATTCAAGAAACATGATCCTCAGAAGACTGTGGGAAATCACATGGCTCTTTCCAATTTAAAAAAATACGAGCATGGAGATTCCCCACATGATGAGATATTTCGAGGAGAAAGATCTTATCAGGAAGTTTTGAGCCAAGTCCAAACTCTAGCTCCTGACAAATTAGCCGAATTCTATAATTTTCAAAGGCACCAAAGAAATAGCCTTCCTAAACTCTTGCAGGGAGAAACCCTGACATCTCCAACTGCATAGGAAACTATGACCCAGAGTTTAGAAACAAGGAGCTCCAACTCAAGAAAATTTGGAAAAAACTAAGGTTTTGACACAAAAGGAAGACACTACATTGACAAATCCACCAGATGATCAAGCTAAAGCTCAAGCTAAAGCTCAAGCTGAAGCTTTGATTAAAAAAGGACAGGATGCATCGGTGTCCACACCGGAAAAATTAGATACTCACACAGCCGAGCAATAACCATCCACCGAGATAGGCAACCCTATTCAATCTGCCACACCTTTACAATACAGTAGAGGGAACCCGAGTGCCGAATTAGTGTTTATAGAATACCTTACGCCTATTTCGGTGGAAGAGATACCCCCTTTCAACATCTTCTTCAACAAAATAGGAGAGTTGTTGTGAAAAGAGAAACTCACCAAAGGGAGGGTACAACTATCAAGAGACACAAAGTGTTATATGAAGGTCATACCTTAGAAGAAGCAAAGTTCTCTATGGAAGTGGCAGGCTCATTGGGAGATTTTGCCACAACAAACTAGTATTCAGTTGGGAACCTAAAGGAAAAATTGAAGCAGAAGGATCTGTTGGTGAGCCAGTTGCAAAACCAAGTAAATACTATAGAACAGAGTGTCAGAAGTGAGATGAATAAAGGTTTTGAGTAGATCAGAGTTTGCGATAGGCAGGAAATTCAACAACTTAAAATCAATCTTGATGAACTGCATAAGAATTCACAGGAAAATAGGGAACTGGCTATTCAATGGGAAGAATTGGTAAAACAACTCCAAGATAAAATAAATTCGATTGACAACACAACAGTGAATGTGGTAGTTTTCCAAGCCCAGGCCTTGGAGGTGCAGGAGAATTAGCCCAACAAAACCTTTTTACCAGAATAGAAGCTATTCAAAATTATTATCGGTTGGCAGACCATTCTTTAAATAATATTTGCATAAAGGATAGAGAGGCCACTGCAGCTAGAGTGACATTCCAAGAGGCCGTTTTATCTTTAGCAAAGAAGGAAGTAGCCAATGTCACTAGATTCTCCCTTTCAGAACAAACTCAAGGTGATATAATACTTAAAACCTGGGAGGCTAATATAGTTGAAAGTAAGAGATTAACCAAGGAAGTGAAGAAATATTATGAACAATCTTGTTCCTCACTCAACAAAGAATCACTGGACATTGAAGTAGACATTATCTCTGAAGCCCTGGGGAAAATTGATATTGCAAAATATCAACTTACTTCCAAGACGAGCATGGAAGAATCCCGAGCCACAATCCTGCAATTGAAAAAAATTGACATTATCCAGATTAATGAGTGGATAGTCAATCCTAACTTGCAACTACAATCTATATCTTTAGAAGTCCGAAGAATGGAAGATAGGTTGCCTCACATAGAAAATAAGTTATATACTTTTGAGGTGAATGACACAACAGAGCCTTCCAGGTTGGTGGTGCAATTCGTAGGCAGATGTGTTCAATTTGTCGAGCAAGAAAAAACAACACATCTGGGAACAAATGAGACAACGTGTGCATACCATTCACACAGGTCATGATTAGAGGCCAACTGTTTCTGAGCTGGAGGATAAGAAAAAAGAAACATCTCTGCCAACAGGCGAAGGGACATAGTAGATGCGAATGAAACTCTTCCAATTCTACATGTTGTAATATTTATTGTTTTTGAAATTATGAGAATTCCAGCCGTTTAGGGTTGAGAACTTTTTTGTATAAATACATAATCTGAAGACTTAACAAAGGTTTCTTCTTACTGGATGTAATAAGAAAAAAATCTCCTTTAGTGAGAATTAATACAAGTGCAGACATGGATTCCAATTTTTGTGAAATTTGAGTTATGTTCTCCTCTTGTATTCCATATTTCTTGTTTCCCTTATGTCATTCCTTGATAAGTGAGTTATTGCAGTTTAGTACCACTACTATTGTAGTCACATTTTATTGGTTGTTTGATAAGCAAACAATTTTTCCTCTGTATTTGCTATAAGTAAATACAAGAACTATGAGCTACTTGGATTATTGTATCTCATATCCTTTCAAGGGTGCATTTTTTATTTTCTTCTAATGTGAACAAGGTAAGATTCATCTTGCATTGATGCCTCATTTTGTTTAACAGTTTTGTAAGTTTCCCTCACATAATGTGATTTTATAAAACGACTCAGACGACAAATTACGGCCTCTGTCATGTTTTGTCGTTATTTTCATTTGAGGATTAATTCTTATATAACTAACATAAGAAAAATAACATTTTAAAAACATCCATTTATATTTATGATGCCTTGACATTACTCTTTTGAGCCTTAAGGGTAATCTCAGAAACATCTTTTTGGCGCCATTGCCGGGGATAGAGAAACAAAGTTATTTTTCCCTGGGAGAAATGACAAGGTAATATTCTGTCTTTGATAGTGAACAAGGATTGAATACTGTATTAAGTCTTTTATATTTCATGTGGTGACTCCACTACAGATAAACTAGCATTCGGTAGAAAGAATACCAGGAAGAACCCAGATGATCAACAGACTAGGCCTGTAGCCAGTTCTGAAAAGTGATTAAAACCAAGGGGATACCTCAAGTAGACTGTTGCATCCACAAGTAAGGTTTACCAACCCAAAACTGTGCAAACTAATGCTAAGGTCCCACTTGAACAATCAATCTCACAAGAAGGTTACACACAAAGCCACTTTGGAGATACATCAACTGATAAACTTGAAGCCAAAATCATAAACCCCGAACTGGTTTTACCTGAGGTAAAAGCCAAGACCGATTCGACTTCCCCCTTTACTAGTAAAGGTAAATGATCCCTTTCGATACCCACTTTAATAGATATTTTGTTGGTCCCCAAAGTAAAGGTTTCGATTCCACGAAACTCTGAGGAGTATATCTCGTACCCTGATTCAACTCCTGTTGGTTCTCCTATTTATATATCCTGTAAGTCCAAAGAACCCAGCCCTCATTTCCCTTTTCTCTCCTTTTCAGACTTTCTGTCTCCTACTGGTCTATTTCCAGAGCCCCATTCTCCTCATCCTAAGGTAACCAAAAGGTCACTTGTAGTTTACGAAAACCCTCTTTTTAACTCCCAAAGTTCATCCCCTCGACATCAAATGGATGCAGTTGGAGGAGGTGGCGCTGGAGGTGGTCAAGGACCACCACCTCCGCCTCCTAGGATTTTTGCCAAAGTGGCAGCCAGATACGCTCCTTTATTCCTTCCCCCCGTCCTTCATGATTTACCGAAAAAGTATATGAAGAACTTGCCGAAATTCACGAGAGAAGGGGCTTTAACTCCTACAGAGCTTATAAACTTTTTTGAGCAATTCATTAATATCCTGGGCATTGAGCATGAGGATGTTTATTCGATACTTTTGGTGCAAAATTTTGATCACCGGAGATGACATGCCCTAAATAATGAATCTTCGATTGATAAAATGAGCATTTTGACAGTTTCACAAACAATTTGTTCTCTCTTAGACACTGTAGTACCAAGCGCAAGTGCTCGACATGCTCCTCCATCGTCTAAGAATATATCAAAATATCGTCAATGAATACTTGAACAAAATTGTCCAAGTATTCAAGAAACACCCCATTCATCAAGCTCATAAATACCCCTGGGGCATTTGTTAGTCCAAACGGTAAAACAATAAACTTGAAATGTCCAAACCTCATCTTAAAGGAGGTATTAGGAATGTCTTCCTCCTTGATCCATAACTGGTGATACCCTGATATCAAGTCGATCTTTGAAAACATCATCACACCCTTCATCTGATCAAACATATCATCAATCCTTGGCAACAGATATTGGTTCTTGATCGTTTCCTTGTTCAAATGACGATAGTCAATGCAGAGTCTCCATGACCCATCCTTCTTTCATATGAACATGACAAGCACACCCCACAGTGACACACTTGGGCATGTAAGTCCTAGGTCCATCAACTCCTTCAGTTGCATTTTCAACTCATGCAACTCCAGGCTCGATATCTGATAAGTTGTTCTCTCTATTAGTTCAGTTCCTGGTTTTAAGTCGATGGTAAATTCCAATTCCATCTCTAGCGGAAGCCTTGGTAACTCCTCTGGGAATACGTCTGCAAAATCTCGTACCATTGGAAGGTTTTCTAGTCCTTCTGCAATGACCTTTTCATTTAATGCAAGGATCACATATAACTTTCATCCCTTGCACATGCTCTTCCGTAGATGTAGGGAAGAGATGAAACTTAGGGAAACTCCTTGGTTCCTACCTACAATCACATGTCTCTATCCCTCATCATCGACCAAACTCAACCATTTCGTCTTATAGTTAAGTATCACCTCATGCAATTCCAACCAATCCATACTGATCACGACGTCATAAGACCCCAATATCGTGACATACATGTTGGCCTTCATGAAAAATTCTCCCAGGTTAAGGATACAACTCGTAACCTTACCTCCAACTTTCTGTTTGGATCCCAAAGCCATTTATATGAAGCTAAACTCGTCCTCTTCGTCTGCCTTTGCATTAATTCTTTTTAGTGTTGCACTAGAAATAAAACTCTTTGTAGCACCTGGATCTATCAAAATACTAAGGGTCTGGTCAAGGATGATAACTGATGTCTCGAGCACAGTAGACTGGTTCTCTACCTAACAGTTATTCACTGCTGCATGAATCCGATGAGCCTTGCCCAAATCTCCCACGGTAGTGGGTCCGACTGATCCAACTGCTCTGGCCCTCTCAACTGGGCAGTCACACTGGTAATGTGGCTCCCCACATGTCCAACACCATGTCTTCGATCCAATACTCCTGGTACCTAAAGTAGAAGCTGACGGCCCACCGACCTGGAACCCTGGTCTGTTTTGCTGAATAGGCCTAAACTGTTGTTGTAGTCGACATTGCTCATGCTGGTGTTGTGGTCCTCTGTAAGGAGTTCGCTGTTGAGGCACCAATCACTATGGTGTAGTGAATGTGGATCCTCTCGGAGTGCCTTGATATCTCAGTGGATGCCTAGCTGGTGTCTAATCTTGTTGCACTCCAAATGTCGCTTGTCCTGCTGGTCTTGTCAGAGTCCTGCTATGACCCCCGCTAATGAGATCCTCCTCTGCTATGCGGGCCTTCTAGACAACATCGTGGAAGGTTTGAGGCATCAAAATCATCACTTTTACACGAATGATTACATTAAGGTTGAACACAAACTTGTTGACCTTAAGCTTCTCGGTGTTCAGGTGGGGAGCATATCAAAGTGGATCCATGAAATAGGCACCGTATGACCGCCCTGTCGCAAGGCATTGAAATCATTGAGTTGACGCTCAATGAATTCCTCTGACATATACCTCTCCCAGAACCGTTCCTCGAATAGTTCCCATGACACGTCTTCAACGACCATGTTCAATTGCGACAAGAGAATCTTCCACCATAGAAGAGCACTCCCCTTCAGTTGAAAGACCACCATGTGGATCTCCATGTTGAAGGTATAGTCGCAAAGTGAAAAGCACATCGCCATATTCTCCAAACATGCCTCGACGAATGCATCGTTTGTGGCACCAAAGAACTTGAGAAACTTGACCTTCTCGAGTTCTCGGTGAATGCTACTAGTACTGACTGGGGCATGCGGGGGAGCCTTAGGAGGTGATGGTGCCATGGACTCATCTCTATCCAAACAACTGATCAATGCCTCTAAAATCCTCTGAAAGGATCTCATCAGCCCAACCACATCACCCACATCTATTTGATCCTTCCCGACAACCTATTCTTCTCCCTGGGGGTTAGACCCCTTGGGCATGGATGCTATTGGACGTGTCACACCTCCTCCCCTAGCACCTCGTCGTGTGCCTCTGCAACGTCTTCTAACCATGATTACCTGCACGAATACAAATCAATTTAATTAGCGATATTTTATAATCAAGTATCTAATCAATGGAATCTGTAGTGATCCCAAGTCTCGGGTCGAACCAACTCTGATACCATATGTAATGACCCCAACCGTTACGACACCAATACAACGTACAACAAGTAAATTTTTTGTTTTTTTTCTTTACATTAGGAAGGAATGACGATAATATAGTTACAACATATCAACATGAAAACATACTAATGAAGGACGACACAAGTAACAAGTACATGAAAGCCTAACATTAAATCTCCCCAAGACGCTTGAAGAAATTTACAACGTTTACTCAAAAGAATATAAACGACTATGCTAATAACATCCACGATCATCAAGGCGCAAGCGTCTAATAACTGACACATGTGACATATACTTCCCAGTGTGAGCGAGGATAGTGTTAAAAACAATCAACGTTTCTATTATCTTATATGGCGCAAGAAAAATGATCAACAACCATACATTAATCCTAACTCATAATTAACATGGCGCACAGGTTACCATTATTGTATTTTTAACATTACTTTATATAAACAAAATCTTAAATTATCACCTCATTTGATCAAATCATTTTCCCATTCTCAAATTATTAAAACATTGCTTCCCAACATAAATAATAACTTTTAAATCCTTAACCCATCATCACGTCTCATTGTCAACCATTCTCCTAACCTCAAATTAAATAAAAATTTCTTTCCAACATAAATACATCATCAATTATTCCATTTTCAAATTATTAGAAACATAACTGATAAAATTCTTAAAAAGTTCTTTCAACCATAATAAATCATCAATTATTTTATTTTCAAAATTATAAAAATTAAATAACCTTTAGAATTCCTACCTCATCCCACTATCCAAATCATCCTCCCTCAAATTATTAAAAATATTTCATATATAAACAACTTTTAAAATACATAATTTTTATCAATCATTTAAATAATCTTAATTTTACCATCTAAAAAGTTCTTAAATTTAAAACCATCACAGTAGTGCCTATTATTATTTTTAATTTAAATTATCATTAAGTTTTGCCTCAATGAAACGCAAATACTATACATCAAAGTTAAAAATGGGTAGTGGCAGCAAGGAACCCGTTGGTGAAAAATTAATATATCGCTTTCTACAGGAATTAAAATCGCTGCCACGGATTTAAATGTCTTGGTAGTCCACTAGCAGAAGTTGGGCGCAAGGAAGGGATGTGTCAGATCCTACACGTAGGCGTTCAAACTCAGAGTGCAACAGGTAGCCGTTGAGGCTGGGCGTGGAGGCAAGTTTCTGAAGCAAGCAAGGAAGATTTCGTTAGGCTAGGCACATCTGAAAAAAAAATAAAAATTGGTTCACAACCAGAGAAGCCGGCGATGGCCACCGTAAGAAGGTTATGAAAGCTCTCTGAGGGACACTCCATAAACTCAGCTTCGATCTGGGCATGCTAATATTGGAGTGATCGATCAAAAAGGGATCGACAAGGCGAAATAGAAGAACGTAGACCAGGGTTAAAAACCAAAGTTTCCACTCTTGTTTTGAGCATAGAAAGTCCAAGAAAAGTTTGTGGCCAAGACAAAGAACTACCAACACCTTAATATGTGTCTTGGGAACATGGAGTCAATGGCGCAAAGAAAGGAGAATCGCTAAACAAAGGATGAGGGCGCTTCAACTAAAGATTTCACGCTTAAATACCCTATCTTTACTTCCTCTATAGAGACTAGAACAAAGTAATACTATAACTGGTGCATACCATAGTTATGGAACAACCAATACTTAAAAGACAATAAAGTTCCAGTCTTGTAAAATAACTACAAAAGTAAAATCAAATATCATCGCATTATCTTCACCTACTTTATTTACAAAAATTGGATCAAACAAAAAGAATTCTAAAACTAACTCATGATTCTACTCATCGATTTTACACAGTAATTAAGAAGATCCAATATCACATCTAACATAAACTTTAATCCACATTTATCGAATATGAAATCATATAAATGAACCATTTGCATTAAACAATAGTGGAATACTGAAATTAAATCATTGCAAGTTAAACTCAATAGAATATCATAATTGATGGCACAATATCCGGTACGGTTGTCCCGCACTCACCCTCCATCCAATTCTTTCTCGTTAACCGTTGAGACCTCATCGGTACCTCCCAACCAATGCTAGGGGTACTCTTCTTCCCCCTGAGCCCCCCAAGCCGCAAAGGGGCCACACACAGGAGCCAGAGAAGGCTAGCTCCCAGCTCGCCTCACAAGGTCGAGCTACCACTAGTTATCCGAGCTGGGTGTCTCAACTCCCACAAGAAAAATCCAGTCAAGAGTAAAATCCGGCAACACAACCTTACACATACCAGACGTGATCCTTCTCCTCCTATCCCATTCCTTTTATAGAGTTTTCTTAGTGATTTTTTACCAAAA
The DNA here is from genome assembly GCA_009831015.1 of Picea engelmannii. NCBI lineage: Eukaryota > Viridiplantae > Streptophyta > Pinopsida > Pinales > Pinaceae > Picea > Picea engelmannii. The sequence continues at coordinate 1,194,479 of ML779732.1, forward strand.
CCCTCATTAATTTCTATTTATTAAAATTTAATTAGGATAAACCTCCCCCGTACACTTGTCACCCAATCCCTTAGTTGCACCATAAATTCAATTAATTAATTAATTTAATTTTCCTATTTCCCTCACCCACCTAAAATAGTTCCTAAAAACTCTCCTCGATGTCCCTTTATTCCCTTACATTCCTTTAATGACTGACACATTTCTTAAAGCCTAGTTGAGTTCAAAATTAGAAAGTTTTCTAGACTAGATTCCATACTATGTTTAATATTCCCCTTTTTCTTCAAGTTTCCTCTTTTTAGTTTAAGTTCTGAATTAGCAATTTGTACTTGGCCAACAATAATCTTTCAAATATTTAATCCTCCATTAAAATTTTAATTTAATTATTTATGTTTGACTTTTCTTCATCCCCCCTTTGCTAAATGCCTTTTTAGTTTTTCTTTTATTCACATGTCCTACTTAGACCTAGGCTTTTAAATTCACTAGTCGCGAAAAAAGTTTTTAAGGGAATTTAAATGATTAAACTTTACTCATACAATAATTCATTTTAAGGTTGACTAGGTCCTAAGGAGGCATAGGTTACTAGGTACTAGGTTCATTGACTTACAAGAGTTAAAATTACGACGTGCCCTTCAAGAAGCATTGTGTTCTCCAAGGGTGCCACTCACCTGCATTCATGTTTTATTTACGCGATGTGCCCTTCAAGACACACTACATGCTTCAAGGGTGCCACTCACCGTTTGAATGATTTTGGTAGACGTCAAACCCCCAGAGTCAATACTCCGTCAGGTGACCTTGTGTGAGACTAAGGCCGTCTAAGGAATACATACCCTAACTTATTGTGTGCCCCTTATAATCATCGCGAGCGACTGTCATAGTCTGCCCCCACGACATTGTGGATCTCTCAAACTAGGTAATAGTTAACCTACAGTTCAAGCCATGACGAGAGTGATAGTAGGATATGGTAGGGCTGCTGCCACACCTCTCCCTCAATGTCTCTGGTTGCGGTGCACGATCCATTTACTCCTAATGTGAGTCTGGTTATCAAGATATCGTCAGCTTGCATCTATCAATGAAACGTGTTAGCGATCAAAATCAACATCAGAATATACTAGTCATATGTCACATATGCAATATCAAAAAACAATCAAACCATAATAGTCCACTCCCTAACTCGATCCAGATTCCAAGGAGGTCCATCGATGCCATCTACATCCTCAAATGGTCCAGAGTCCTGTACACTCAGGAAAAACCAGTCAATAACACCTGTCGATATAAACATAACAAAATAATTGTTCTATTTTGCCTCTCAACTACTCCATTTTGCTGTGGAGTTCTTGGGATTGTGTATTCTCTTTTGATCCCATGTTTATCATAGAATTCCTTGAAATCACTTGACATAAATTATCCTCCTCTGTCTCATCTTACAACCTTTAATCTGTTTTCTGTTTGATTCTAAGTTAAAGCCTTAAATATTTTAAATTTCTCAAATGCTTAAACTTCTTCTTTGAGAAAAACAACCCAAGTGAGTCTGGAGTAATCATCAATGATCAACATGAAGTAGTTTTCCTTGCCTGTGCCTTTGTGTCTTGATGGTCCACATAGATCCATATGAACTAATTGGAGTGGTTTCTCTGTTGAAGTAGAGTTCTTGGATTTAAACTGTGTCCTGGTTATCTTTCCTACTTGGCAGGGTTTACACACATAATCTTGTGGCTTTGATATTCTTGGAAGATCTTTTACTGCCTCAAGAATTTCTAGCTTGATTAAGTGGTCAAAGTTTAGATGTCCAAGTCTCCTTTGCCATAACTAGCTCTCATCATGTTTTCTTAGATGACACTCTTCTCTATATTCTTTCAGCACATATACATTATTATCTGTCCTTATGCCTTTAGCCACCACTTGTCCTGAATTTACAGATTTTAGCTTACAATCTTTGGAAGTGAACACCACTTCACATCCTCTGTCACAAATTTGACTTACACAGATCAAATTATGTTTCATCCCATCTACAAGCAGAACATCCTGGGCTTTTCCTTTACCATTACTCAAACTCACCATACCTTTACCCTTGATTTTACCTAGTTCATCATTTAGAAAGGTTAAATTTCCTATTTTGTTTTACTTATAGATAGAAACTTATCCTTGTCTCCAGTCATGTGCTTGGAACATCAACTGTCTATATACCAGGGGTCTTTTTATTTTTGAGATGAAAGTACTAGACCACATTTTTCACTATCTTTCTTTTACCATGTGCTGACATTTCTAGCTAAAGGATTTGTCCTTGGATTTTCCTTGTACTTCTTCAGATGGTAGTTTGCATCTTTGTGGCCGAAGTTATGACAATTATAACATTCAAGATCATTGTTCAGTAGGTCAAAGTGATTGGTGCTACATTATCTATTCATTGGCTGCTTAGTTCTATATTATAAGGATTGTTTATTTCTTGAACTCCCCATATGCATGTCTCTAAACTTAATTTGACAATTTGTAATCTTATGACCAAAATTAGAACAGTAAAAATAGTAGCCATAAAAGAAATTTTGGTACCTGAAGGATGGCCTTCTTCTTGACATTTGTTTCTCCATCTTCTGATCTATTTTGTTTTTTATCAGGGATCTTCTTGTCTTTATTAGGTTTTGGTGACATAGTACTCTCATGGTATGATTGTTTACTAACTTGGGACTTGATCATATTTACTGGATCTTTCCTTTCTGGATGTTTGTTGCTTGAACCATTTACATAACCTAAACAAGTCTTCAACATAGGAGATCTATGTTTTCTCAGAATGTCGTTAAGTTTTGCTGTGGCTTTAATGCTTGGACGATTTTGGAGATACAATGTTTTGAACTTCTCCATCTCTTTTCTAGTTTTTACTACCTCTTCTTCCAAGGCTTTACATCTTGCCTTCTTTTCTAATAGCTGCTATTTCAGAATGTCCTCTATTTTATTTGCCTCTTCTAATTCCACTTTTAGCAGGGCAAAGTCTTCATCATGTCCTTTATTGTCTCTCTCGAACTGTATCAACAATTGTTTTTTCTTTTTCTTCTTAGATCCGAGTCTAGAAATTTCTTCTAGAGCACTGAACAGTTCTCCTTCCAAGTCAAACACAACTTCTTCATCGTCAACATCAATTCCCGTGCCTTTATTATCATAATCCTCTTTGGCCATAAGCATAAAGTCATTACTCTTATCTTCACAGGAAGAATCACTATTTGTGTCTTTTGAAGAGGCATCATTATTTACACATAGACTTTTCATTTTACCAAATCTCTTGGGTTTGTACTTCTTTTCACCTTTAGAATTCTGATCATGTTTCTTGTGTGGACACTTAGATGCAAAGTGACCTATATTTCCATAGTTAAAATATTTGAAGGGAAATTTTCCTTGGTACTTGCCTGATCCTTTCTTTAGTCTTCTCACAAATTTTGCTTCAATTTCATCAGGCTGAGAATCCTCATTCTTATCTGCTATAAATGATGCTTCTCGAGAGGTGGGTTTATCTTTACCTATCCTCATTTCATAGGCAGTCACAGTTCCTAGGAGTTGGTCAATAGACAAATATTTTAGATCATTAAGTTCTTCTATAGCAGAGACCTTTGGGTTGAACATATCTGGCAAAGATCTCAAAATTTTCTGAACTAAAGTGACATCCTCTATTTTTTTACCAAGTCCTATCATTGCATTTACTTATTCTTCAACTCTCAGAAAGTACTTCCCAACAGTTTCATCCTCTTTCATCTTTATCTATTCAAACTGTAATCTATAGGTTTGAAACTTGGCATCCTTTAACTTCTCATTACCTTCATAACTACTGATGAGTTTGTCCCACATTTCTTTGGCAGATTCTAAGTGCATAACTTTTACAAATTTTGTTTCTGCAAGCCCACTCAGAATAACATTCATAGCCTTAGCTCAAAATAACATTCATAGCCTTAGCATTGAAGCTGAATTCTAGCTTGTCATCCTTAGAAGTTAGTACAACTAGTTTTACACAACCAATATCTACCACATCCCAGACATCTGCACCTAAATCCGTTATGTAGGTTCTCATCCTAACTTTCCAAAAGGTAAAGTTTGTTCCATTGAACATGGGGGCCTTGTTGGTTGAAGTTACTTCATGACTAGTCATGTTTAAGCTCTAGGATCTACCCTTAGATAAAAGGGGCCAACTCTGATACCAATTGTTGGACAACTGAGAGGGGGGGTGAATCAATTATTACTGTGCTAAAAAAATTATGCCTATTTTAAACTCTTTACATAACACTCAATGAAAATCATAATAATGCAGGGAGGTAAGAAATAGAGTATTCAACATCAATCACACACATGAAATATACAAAGACAAATATTTCCTGAGGAAACCCACAAAGGGAAATACCTCTTCTTCTTGATATTATATGTAATCTTTATTTTCTGTACATTATCATTCTTATGAGTTCCAACTCCTCCTAAGGCTAAAACCTCTGTTTTACAAGCAAAAACTTGCTGAGAGCACCAACTCTCTGGTTTCTCTAGCACCCATTAGAAGGAAGCACCAACTCCCTTGTTTCTCTAGCACCCAATAGAAGGAAGCACCAACTCCCTAAGTATTCCAACACCAACTGGATGAAAGCACCAAATTCCAGTTACATAGACACCAACCTGTATAGTAGAGAACAATAGTTTTCCCTTGCACCACCCTACCACCTTCATTTTCCTGGCTGCAACCAGATGGAAGCTACAAATCCCCGTGTTCAAGCACCTACTTGAACCTCTAAGGACAACAATCCTCCCTAGCAGCTCCCTACCACCCTAAAATATAAATCTTTGCTTTTCTTGAATTTGTCACAGTGATACATCATTTATCTATGGCTTATCATCTAATCATTGTTCTTCTACACTGCTATGATCTTCTTGCATCAGTCTCTCTTTGCTCGCGTCCATGCACTTTCTGTTCTTCTCCATTTTTATGTTATGTGCGCCATCTCCCATCTATGCGCTATGCCTTTGCATTCTCTTCATTCCATCACTGTTCTTCCCTACAGATAGTTCACTGCATTTCTTCCTCACTACTATGTGTACCTCACCCGCAGACTCACCTCACTTCTCTGTCCTTCATCCTTTCCTCACATCGAGTCATCTACCTGAACATCATAGAAACTCCTCTAGTTATCAGGCGGTTCATCCTTGTGTGTTCATCATCAGTGAGCGTTATGTTGATATTTATTAGCTTCTCTGGCAGTCCAAACTCTTCATATTCTCTGTCAGTTACATCCATTCAATTATGGCTTCTTCAGCTCCTAAGCCCCTTCCTTCATGTGATCATTGGCAGTGACCATACACTCAGGCTTATCGAGCTCTTTTCAATTCAATGGTCACGATTCAGTCTCCTAAAATAGACGACTGTCCTAACTTCAACACTTTGCTCTTCAGGTCTTCACGACTTCCAATCTTTTCAAATCTCCGTAATACAATATCGCCGAAAAGATCGGACGGTTCACTTTTATATCTCTGAACCAAATCAATGGTTATATTCGATTCTTACATCTATCCTTCATTGCTTAATATGACGATCAGGAATTAATCAAGCAATGAGATGGATGACCACCTTTTACTCTGCGCGACTTCGTTTATTATGCTTACACTATTCTTTCATTGTTTTTTGATCAACGGTTGATAGTACACATGACATCAAATCGATGGTCGAGATCACCTTAGAGTCTTCGGACTTCAGAGATTTAGAGTCTCAACCCTTTCTTTACTCCATACATCAATCTTTCGGAGCTGACAGGCCTCTGACGCGTGTCCCTCTTAGATTAACGGTTGAGATCTCCTCGGGTCTCTGGACTTCGGAGATTTCAAATCTCAACCCATTCTTTCCTCCAGAGTGATCAACTACTGAGTCATTCATTAGACGATGGAGACCGCTTGCTATCAGTTAACGTTTTCAATTACACTATCCTTCCACTATAGTAGATCAACGAATGAGACTGCTCTCGAAGTGATATTCAGATCAAATGTCTCATGTCCACTTCGGATGTTCATTATTCGGGAATCGGGTCTTTGGGCGAGTACTGGTGGTAAAATTCCTGAAGCAAAACTCTCAGAGTGACGTAAATATTGCGTCACTCGATGACATGTCATGAGTTGAGCATCTGGCATGTGTCACTCAGATTCATGATTTGCACGTACCTGAAATGATGATTTCAACATGACACTTGTCGTTCTCTGACTGTGCCATGTGTCCTTGCTGACGTAGGATGCTGACGTGGTCTACCACTATTCCCTTTTGTTGACGTGGTCTCCTGCATGACCAACAAACCTGATCCAACAATCCTCGTTTGTCCTCCAAATCCGACGGCCCTCATTCATTTCAGATTTCTAGGTTTTGGGTATTTCACATCTCAAACCTTCTGGAGTGTAAACTCCTCACAACTTTAAACCCGAACTAAATGTTGTTCGTCAATCAGGATATTAGATTGATGGCTTGATCTGTACGCGTTGTGGCTCTGCTATCTTATCCTGTCCTTCCACTTGAAAGTGATCCAACAGCTGATGGGAATTCACATGATCAAATTCTCAAATATCAAGCTCTCCAGAGTGTAACCTCCTCACGTCTTTAGACCTGAAGTGAATGTTGTTCGTCGATCATGAACTTAGATCGATGACTCGATCTTTCTGTGATGCGGCTTTGCTAGCTTACCTTGTCCTTCCACTTGAGAGTGATTCGACGATTGTCAAGATTCTTGAAACAGATCCAAGATCAAGAATGATTGCGGAACCACAATCTGCGAGTGTTTTAACTCGTCACCCAAACTCCGCAATGGGAATATGTGCACTATTGGAGAGTCAACCACAGTCATTGATCTTCGAAGCTATAAGATCGGATGGTTCTAACTGATTGTGGGATTGGAAATATAATGACGTTTAATTATCCTTCCGATCTCTGCAATTTATCCTTGCCATTGAGCTAGCGATTGCGCATCCGACGGTCACAACTTAATATGACTTAAACGCATTATTTCCTGGATCAACTGTAGTCGTATATCTTTGAAGGTATGAGATCTGACGATATATATAGATTGCGATATTGTAACTGGAAAGTAGTTTAATTCATCTTTCGCTCCCCGCAATGCATCCCTATTGTTGATCTGGCTTACAAATCCGACGGTCTTGATTTGATTTGAGTTTTATCGTGCCATCTCTTCTGAGATTTTGATCTTCATTCGTTAACTCTCCTGAGCTTTAATCTCCATTCTCTTCTTTCTGCTCCACCTTCTGTTCTTGCCATCAATGACAACAAGCACACTCCTGCCTGCCAAATATTCCAACAATATCCCCCTTTAGCATTGATGGAAACCCTCAAAGGCTGCGCTAGACTGCTTGTACCTCCAACTATAGAATCCTGACCATTCCTTTTCTCCCCCTTTGACATCAATGTCAAAGAAAACATGCTCCCCCTAAGCTGTTGCAGTAATTTTCAGAGGTATTATATATTCAACCAACACATACTCCCCTTGACAGGATGGACTCGCTTAGGTGAGAGTAGGGATGACACCCAGCTTCTGACGAAGGTATTCAAAAGGTGTCTTGGCTAGGGGTTTAGTAAAGATGTCTGCAATTTGTTCTGTGAAAGGAATATAATTCAGCTGAACAACTCTGTTTGTAACCTGCTCTTTGAGAAAATGATACTTTATTGGGATATGTTTCGTCTTTGAATGGATAACAGGATTCTTCGAGACACTAATGGCACTAATGTTATCACAATGAAGTGGAATTAGATCAGTATAAGTTATGCTCAAATCTGTAAGAGTTTGTAACATCCATAAAATCTGAGTGCAACAAGTAGCAACAACAATGTACTCTGCCTCCGTAGTTGATAATGAGATATATCCATGTTTTTTACTGAGCCATGCTACTAACGAATCACCTAAGAAGAATGCACCTCCACTGGTGCTCTTTCTCTCATCCAAACAGTTTGCCCAGTCAACATTTGAATATGCAGTTAATTGTAAGTTCTGATTTCTAGGATACCAAAGACCATAAGTCATTGTACCCTTCAAGTATTTGAATATCCTCTTGACAGATGCTAAATGACTTTGTTTAGGGGCAACTTGATAACAACCTACCATTCCAACAACCTGCATTATATCATGACAAGATGTTGTGATGTACAAAAGACTGCCTATCATTGATTGATATGTTCTTTGATCAACATCAGGTGAAATATCATCTTTACTGAGCTTGCAACCAACCATCATAGGTGTACTGACAGGAGATGAATCTTCCATCTGAAACCTCTTTAACATCTCTTTCAGATACTGTTCTTGAGAGATAAATATCCCTGCAGAAATCTGATTGATTCGTAAACCAAGAAAATATGATAGTTCTCCTATCATGGACATCTCAAACTCAGTCTGCATTGAATTAGAAAACCACTGAATGGAAAGGTCATTAGCGCATCCAAAGATAATGTCATCTACATAAACCAAAACAACTAATAAATCAAAACCTTCATATTTTATATATAGATTACTGTCAACAGTACCTTTCTTGAACCCTTTGTCCTGTAGAAATTTTTCCAGTCTGTGATACCAGGCTCGTGGTGTCTATTTCAATCCATATAATACCTTTTTCAACTTACATACATAGTTAGGATTATCTATCAGTGAGAATCCTTCAGGTTGCTCCATGTATACTTCTTCTTCTAGGTCTCCATTAAGAAAAGTTGACTTAACATCCATCTAATATACTTTAAAGTTCTTATGACATGCATAGGCCAGAACCATTATGATGGATTCCAATCTTGCCACTGGTGCAAAAGTTTCATCAAAATCTTGTCCTTCAACTTGTGCATACCCCTTACAGACCAATCTGGCTTTATTCTTAACAATTTGTCCTTGTTCATTTATTTTATTCTTAAACACCCATTTGGATCCAATTACATTCTTATCTGCAGGTCTAGGAACAAACTCCCAAGTATTGTTCTTCTCAATCTGATCCAGTTCCTCATTCATTGATTTTAACCAATTTTCATATTCACTGACTTCATTGAAGTTCTTGGGTTCCACCATAGATATGAAGGCTATATGTGATTGCTCAATGTTTTTTATTATCCTTCTCCTGGTTTGTCAACCTTTGTCTTTCTCTCCAACTATCTAACTTGCAGGATGATTCTTTTGAGTAATCCTCAAGGAAGGATTTGATGTTGTCTGTTGATTTGAGTCTGCCTGAGTATTTGCATCTTCACCCGACTCAGAGTCTTATTGTTCTGATTCTTGGACCTGTTCAATTTCAACTTCAACTATATCCTCTGTTGTTGACTTAGTATTGCTCTCCTCTCTTACTGGGACTCCTTCGTTAACTTTTATGTCAATACAATCAACCAATTTATGTAGCTTCTTATTATAGCATCTGTATCCTTTACTGTTTGTAGCATACCCTAAGAAGATGCCTTCATCAACCCCGTCGTCATACTTTCCAAGGTTTTCATTATTATTCTTTATGTAGCACTTACTCCCATAGACTTTGAAGTGTTTGATTGTAGCAGGTCTTCCATGCCACAGTTCATAAGGTGTCTTGTCAATGTGTGGTCTGAGATGAGCTTTGTTAAGAATATGGATTGTTGTGTGTATTGCTTCTAACATATTCATAGTTATCAGCTCGAGATGTTTGTAACATATTCATAGTTCCGACAATCTCCTCGGATCATCTCAGAAAGACAAGAAACCACTAAAAACCTCACATTTTCCTGTTATTGTCTTATTTCATACCTCACTACAACTTCATATCTTATGACTTGAAAATCTCATTTGTATGAAAAACTTAAAAATTCTTGCTTGGAAATCCCTAATACCTCCTTACAGGTACTGTTGAGATGAATGGAAACACAAAAGACAAGAAACAAACAGATGACAGGGGCAATAAAATTTGTGTAAAAGTGGTTAGATACTGAGTAGTCACGCGCCAATAAGAATCTGATAGGGATGCTTCCATTTATAGCCTTACACCTTATTAATTTAGCTAAGCAATATAGTATCATATTTATGAACTTAATTGATAGATGTAAAATAAGGTTGTGATTGGAGACACAACAATTTGAGACCTGTTCACGTTCTTCCTGTCTCAAAATCTCTGCACCAACTATTTGTTGAAGTTCTATAAGAAGTATACAGCCCCACGAAATACAACATCTATGGTAATTGGAATTGGATCACTATTCACTCTATTTTGGGACAAACAAAAATATCTGGTAAGGCAAGGGAGATCCCCCCATTAAAATCCTAAAATGCAAAGCACATTCTCCAGCCACAAAGCAAGTTCAGAATGTCAATAACCGACACTTAAAAGACAATAAAGTTCCAGTCTTGTAAAATAAGTACAAAAGTAAAATCAAATCTCATAGCATTATCTTCAACAACTTTATTTACAAAAAATGGACCAAACAAAAATAATTCTGAAACTAACTCATGATTCTACTCATCGATTTTACACAGTAATTAAGAAGATCCAACATCACATTTAACAGAAACTTTAATCCATGATTATTGAATATGAAATCATATAAATGAACCATTTACATTAAACAATAATGGAATACTGAAATTAAATCATTGCAAGTTAAACTCAATATAATATTGTAACCGATGGCACAATATCCGGTACGGCTGTCCCGCGCTCACCCTCCATCCAACTCTTGCTCGCTAACAATTGAGACCTTATCGGTACCTCCCAACCAATGCTAGGGGTACTCTTCTTCCCCTTGAGCCCCCCGAGCCGCAAAGGGGCCACACACAGGAGCCAGAGAAAGCTAGCTCCCAGCTCGCCTCACAAGGTCGAGCTACCACTTGTTATCCGAGATGGGTGTCCCAGCTCCCACAAGAAAAATTCAGTCAAGAGTAAAATCCGACAGCACAAACTTACACATACCAGATGTGATCCTTCTCCTCCTATCCCATTCCTTTTATAGAGTTTTCTTAGTGATTTTTTTCCAAAACCCTCATCAATTTCTGTTTATTAAAATTTAATTAGGATAAGCCTCCCCCGTACACATGTCACCCAATCCCTTAGTTGCACCATAAATTCAATTAATTAATTAATTTAATTTTCCTATTTCCCTCACCCACCTAAAATAGTTCCTGAAAACTCCTCGATGTCCCTTTATTCCCTTACATTCCTTTAATGTCTGACACCTTTCTTAAAGCCTAGTTGAGTTCGAAATTAGAAATTTTTCTAGACTAGATTCCCTACTATGTTTAAAACTCCCCATTTTCTTCAAGTTTCCCCTTTTTGGTTTAAGTTCTGAATTAGCAATTTGTACTTGGCCAACAATAATCTTTCAAATATTTAATCCTCCATTAAAATTTTAATTTAATTATTTATGTTTAACTTTTCTTCATCCCCCCCTTTGTTAAATGCCCTTTTAGTTTTTTTTTTTTATTCACATGTCCTACTTAGACCTAGGCTTTTAAATTCACTAGGGTCGACAAAAGTTTTTAAGAGAATTTAAATGATTAAACTTTACTCATACAATAATTCATTTTAAGGTTGACTAGGTCCTAAGGAGGCACAATTTTCTAGGTACTAGGTTCATTGACTTACAAGAGTTAAAATTACGACGTTCCCTTCAAGAAGCACTACGTTCTCCAAGGGTGCCACTCACCCACATTCATGTTTTATTTACGCGATCTGCCCTTCAAGATGCACTACATGTTCCAAGGGTGCCACTCACCATTTGAATGATTTTGGTAGACGTCAAACCCCCAGAGTCAATACTCTGTCAGGTGACCTTGTGTGAGACTAAGGGCATCTAAGGAATAATGACCCTAAATTATTGTGCACCTCTTATAATCATCGCGAGCGACTGTAACAGTATGCCCCCACAACATTGTGGATCTCTCAAACTAGGTAATAGTTAACCTACAGTTCAATCCATGAAGAGAGTGCTAGTAGGCTATGGTAGGGATGCTGCCACACCTCTCCCTCAATGTCTCTAGTTGCGGTGTGTGACTCCTTTACTCCTAATGTGAGTCTAGTTATCAAGATATCATCAACCTGCATCTATCAACTAAATGTGTTAGCGATCAAAATCAACATTAGAATATACTAGTCATATGTCACATATACAATATAAAAAAAAAATCAAACCATAACAGTCCACTCCCTAACTCGATCCAGAGTCCAAGGAGGTCCATCGATGCCATCTACATCCTCAAATGGTCCAGAGTCCTGCACACTAAGGAAAAACTAGTCAATAGCACCTGTCGATATAAACATAACAAAATAACTGTTCTATTTTGCCTCTCAACTACTCCATTTTGCTGTGGAGTTCCTGGGATTGTGTATTCTCTTTTGATCCCATGTTTATCACAAAATTCCTTCATAATCTGTTGCCTGTTTGATTCTAAGTTAAAGCCTTAATATTTTAAATTTCTCAAATGCTTAAACTTTTTCTTTGAGAAAAGCAACCCAAGTGAGTCTGGAGTAATCATCAATGATCAACATGAAGTAGTTTTCCTTGCCTATGACTTTGTGTCTTGATGGTCCACATAGATCGATATGAACTAATTGGAGTGGTTTCTCTGTTGAAGTAGAGTTCTTGGATTTAAAATGTGTCCTGGTTAGCTTTCCTACTTGGCAGGGTTTACACACATAATCTTGTGGCTTTGATATTCTTGGAAGATCTTTTACTGCCTCAAGAATTTTGAGCTTGATTAAGTGGTCAAAGTTTAGATGTCCAAGTCTCCTATGCCATAACTAGCTCTCATCATGTTTTCTTAGATGACACTCTTCTCTATATTCTTTCAGCACATATACATTATTATCTGTCCTTATGCCTTTAGCCACCACTTGTCCTGAATTTACAGATTTTAGCTTACAATCTTTGGAAGTGAACACCACTTCACATCCTCTGTCACACATTTGACTTACACCAATCAAATTATGTTTCAACAGATCTACAAACAAAACATCCTAGGATTTTCCTTTACCATTACTCAAACTCACCATACCTTTACCCTTGATTTTACCTAGTTCATCATTTTGAAAGGTTAAATTTCTTGTTTTGCTTGTACTTATAGATAAAAACTTATCCTTGTCTCCAGTCATGTGCTTGGAACATCAACTGTCTATATACCAGGGGTCTTTTTGTTTTTGAGCTGAAAGTACTAGACCACATTTTTCACTATCTTTCTTTTACCATGTGCTGACATTTCTAGCTAAAGGATTTGTCCTTGGATATGCCTTGTACTTCTTCAAATGGCAGTTTTCAGCTTTGTGGCCGAAGTTATAACAATTATAACATTCGAGATCATTGTTCAGTAGGTCAAAGTGATTGGTGATACATTGTCTATTCATTGGCTGCTTAGTTCTATATTGTAGGGATTGTTTATTTCTTGACCTCCCCATATGCATGTCTCTAAACTTAATTTGACAATTTGAAATCTTATGACCAAAATTAGAACAGTAAAAATAGTAGCCATAGAAGAAATTTTGGTACCTGAAGGATGGCCTTCTTCTTGACATTTGTTTCTCCATCTTCTGATCTCTTTGTTTTTTATCAGGGATCTTCTTGTCTTTATTAGGTTTTGGTGACATAGTACTCTCATGTTCTGATTGTTTACTAACTTGGAACTTGATCATCTTTACTGGCTTTAATGCTTGGACGATTTTGGAGATACAATGTTTTAAACTTCTCCATCTCTTTTCTAGTTTTTACTACTTCTTCTTCCAAGGCTTCACATCTTGCCTATTTTTCTGATAGCTTCTATATCAGAATGTCCTCTATTTTCTTTGCCTCTTCTAATTCCACTTTTAGTAGGGCAAAGTCTTCATCATGTCCTTTATTGTCTCTCTTGAACTATATCAACAATTGTTTTTTCTTTTTCTTCTTAGATATGAGTTTAGAAATTTCTTCTAGAGCACTAAACAGTTCTCCTTCCAAGTCAAACACAACTTCTTCATCGTCAACATCACTTACCATTCCTTTATTATCATAATCCTCTTTGGCCATAAGAATAAATTCATTACTCTTATCTTCACAGGAAGAATCACTATCCGTGTCTTTTGAAGAGTCATCATTATTTACACATAGACTTTTCTTTTTACCAAATCTCTTGGGTTTGTACTTCTTTTCACCTTCATAATTCTGATCCTGTTTCTTGTGTGGACACTTAGATGCAAAGTGACCTATCTTTCCACAGTTAAAACATTTGAAGGGAATTTTTTCTTGGTACTTGCATGATCCTTTCTTTAGTCTTCTCACAATTTTTTCTTCAATTTCATCAGGCTCAGAATATTCATTCTTATTTGCTATAAATGATGCTTCTCAAGAGGTGGGTTTATCTTTACCTATCCTCATTTCATAGGCAGTCATAGCTCTTAGGAGTTGGTCAACAGACAAATATTTCAGTTCATTAAGTTCTTCTATAGCAGAGACCTTTGGGTTGAACCTATCTGGCAGAGATCTCAAAATTTTTCGAACTAAAGTGACATCCTCAATTTTTTTACCAAGTCCTATCATTGCATTTACTTATTCTTCAACTCTCAGAAAGTACTTCCCAACAATTTCATCCTCTTTCATATTTAGCTGTTCAAACTGTAATCTGTAGGTTTGAAGCTTGGCAGCCTTTACCTTCTCATTACCTTCATAACTATTGATAAGTTTGTCCCACATTTCTTTGGCAGATTCTAAGTGCATAAATTTTACACATTTTGTTTCTGCAAGCCCACTCAGAATAACATTCATAGCCTTAGCATTGAAGCTGAATTCTAGCTTGTCATCCTTAGAATCTAGTACAACTGGTTTTACACAACCAATATCTACCACATCCCAGACATCTTCACCTAAATCCATTATGTAGGTTCTCATCCTAACTTTCCAGAAGGTAAAGTTTGTTCCATTGAATAGGGGGGCCTTGTTGGTTGACGTTACTTCATGACTAATCATGTTTAAGCTCTAGGATCTACCCTTAGATAAAAGGGGCCGAATCTGATACCAATTGTTGGACAACTGAGAGGGGGGGGGGTTAATCAATTGTTACTGTGCTAAAAAAATTATGCCTATTCTAAACTCTTTACATAACACTCAATGACAATCAAATAATGTAGGGAGGTAAGAAATAGAATATTCAACATCAATCACACACATGAAATATATAGAGACATATATTTTTTGAGGAAACCCACAAAGGGAAAAACCTCTTCTTCTTGATATTATATGTATCTTTATTTTCTGTACATTATCATTCTTATGAGTTCTAGCTCCTCCTAAGGCTACAACCTCTGTTTTACAAGCAACAACTTGCTGAGAGAACCAACTCTCTAGGGTTTCTCTAGCACCCACTAGAAGGAAGCACCAACTCCCTGGTTTCTCTAGCACCCAATAGAAGGAAGCCCCAACTCCCTAAGTATTCCAACACCAACTAGATGGAAGCACCAAATTCCAGTTACACAGGCTCCAACCTGTATAATAGAGAACAATATTTTTCCCTTGCACCACCCTACCACCCTGGTTTTCCTGGATGCAACCAGATGGAAGCTACAAATTCCTGTGTTCAAGCACCTACTTGAACCTATAAGGACAACAGTCCTCCCTAGCAGCTCCCTACCACCCTGAAATATAAATCTTTGCTTTTCTTGAATTTATCAGAGTGATACATCATTTATCTATGGCTTATCATCTAATCATTGTTCTTCTACACTGCTCTGATCTACTTGCATCAGTCTCTCTCTGCTCCCATCCATGCACTTTCTATTCTTCTTCATTTTTATGCTATGTGTGCCATCTCCCATCTATGCACTATGTCTCTGCATGTTGTTCACTGCGTCACTGTTCTTCCCTACAGATAGTTCATTTCATATCTTCCTCACTACTATGTGTACCTCACCCACAGACTCACCTCACTTCTCTGTCCTGCATCATTTCCTCACGTTGAGTCATCTACCTAAACATCATAACAACTCCTCTAGTTCTCAAGCGGTTCATCCTTGTGTGTTCATCATCAGTGAGCGTTATGTTGGGATTTCTTAGCTTCTCTAGCAGTCCAAACTCTTCGTATTCTCTGTCAGTTACACCCAGTCAATTATGGCTTCTTCGGCTCCTAAGCCCCTTCCTTCATGTGATCACTAGTGGTGACCATACTCTTAGGATTATCGAGCCCTTATCAATTCAATGGTCACGATTCAGTCTCTTGAAATAGATGAATGTCCTAACTTCAACACTTTGCTCTTCGGGTCTTCACAACTTCCAATCTTTTCAAATCTCCCGAATACAATATCGCCAAAAAGATCGAATGGTTCACTTTTATATCTCTGAACCAGATCAATGGTTATATTCGATTCTTACATCTATCCTTCATTTCTTAATATGACGATCATGACTTAATCAAGCAATGAGATGGATGGCCACCTTTTACTCCGTGACTTCGTCATCATTATTTACATATAGACTTTTCTTTTTACCAAATCTCTTGGGTTTGTACTTCTTTTCACCTTCAGAATTCTGATCATGTTTTTTGTGTGGACACTTAGATGCAAAGTGACCTATCTTTCCATAGTTAAAACATTTGAAAGGAAATTTTCCTTGGTACTTTCGTGATCCTTTCTTTAGTCTTCTCACAAATTTTGCTTCAATTTCATCAGGCTCAAAATCCTCATTCTTATCTACTATAAATGATGCTTCTCGAGAGGTGGATTTATCTTTACCTATCCTCATTTCACAGGCAGTAAGAGTTCCTAGGAGTTGGTAAATAGACATGGATTTTAGATCATTAAGTTCTTCTATAGCAGAGATCTTTGGGTTGAACCTATCTGACAGAGATCTCAAAATTTTCTGAACTAAAGCGACATCCTCAATTTTTTCACCAAGTCCTATCATTGCATTTTCTTGTTCTTCAACTTTTAGAAAGTACTTCCCAACAATTTCATCCTCTTTCATCTTTAGCTGTTCAAACTGTAATCTGTAGGTTTGAAGCTTGGAATCCTTTACCTTCTCATTACCTTCATAACTACTGATGAGTTTGTCCCACATTTCTTTGGCAGATTCTAAGTGCATAAATTTTACAAATTCTGTTTCTACAAGCCCACTTAGAATAACATTCATAGCCTTAGCATTGAATTTGAATTCTAGCTTGTCATACTTAGAAACTAGTACAACTGGTTTTACATAACCAGTCTCTACCACATCCCAGACATCTGCACCTAAATCCATTATGTAGGTTCTCATCCTAACTTTCCAGAAGGTAACATTTGTTCCATTGAACATGGGGGCCTTGTTGGTTGAAGTTACTTCATGAATAGTCATGTTTAAGCTCTAGGATCTACCCTTAGATAAAGGGGGCTGACTCTGATACCAATTGTTGGACAACTGAGAGGGGGAGTGAATCATTTGTTACTGTGCTTAAACAATTATGCCTATTTTAAACTCTTTACAAAACACTCAATGAAAATCACAATAATGTAGAGAGGTAAGAAATAGAGTATTCAAGATCAATCACACACATGAAATATACAGAGACAGATATTTCCCGAGGAAACCCATAAATGGAAAAACCTTTTCTTCTTGATATGATATTTAATCTTTATTTTCTATACATTATCATTCTTATGATCTCCAAATCCTCACGAGGCTACAACCTCTGTTTTAAAAGCAACAACTTGCTGATAGCACTAAATCTCTCTTTTCTCTATCACCCACTAGAAGGAAGCACCAAATCCCTGGTTTCTCTAGCACCCACTAGAAGGAAGCACCAAATCCCTAATTATTCCAACACCAATTGGATGGAAGCACCAACTTCCAGTTACACATGCACCAACCTGTATAACAAAGAATAATAGTTTTCCCTTGCACCACCCTACCACCCTGGTTTTCTTGGCTGCAATTAGATAGAAGATACAACTCCTTGTGTTCAAGCACCTACTTGAACCTCTAAGGACAACAATCCTCCCTAGAACCTCCCTACCACCCTGAAATATAAATATTTTCTTTTCTTGAATTTATCATAGCGATACAACATTTATCTATGGCTTACCGGTCTCATCACTATTCTGCTATGCTTGCATCAATCTCTCTCTGCTTGCATCCATGCACTTTCTGTTCTTCTCCATTTTTATGCTATGTGCGCCATCTCCCATCTATGTGCTATGCCTCTGCATGCTCTTTACTATGTCACTGTTCTACCCTAAAGATAGTTCACTGCATCTCTTCCTCACTACTCTGTGTACCTCACCCATAGACTCACCTCACTTCCATGTCCTACATCGTTTCCTCACATCGAGTCATCTGCCTGAACATCATAGAAACTCCTCGAGTTCTCTGGAGGTTCATCCCTGTGTGTTCATCATCAGTGAGCGTTATGCTGAGATTCCTTAGCTTCTCTGGCAGTCCAAACTCTTCGTCTTCTCTGTTAGTTACAACTAGTCAATTATGGCTTCTTGGGCACTTAAGCCCCTTCCTTCATGTGATCACTGGCGGTGACCATACGCTCAAGCTTATCGAGCCATTGTCAATTCAACAGTCATGATTCAGTCTCCTGAAATAGACGACTGTCCTAACTTCAACACTTTTCTCTTCAGGTCTTCGTGACTTCCAATATTTTCAAATCTCCCAAATACAATATCACCGAACAGATCAGACGGTTCACATTTATATCTTTGAACTAGATCAATGGTTATATTCGATTCTTACATCTATCCTTAATTGTTTAATTCGATGGCTAGGACTTAATCAAACAATGAGATGGATGGCCACCTTTTACTCCGTGACTTCGTCTATTATTCTTATGCTATCCTTCGACTATGTTTTGATCAATGGTTGATAGTACACCTGGCATCAGATTGACGATCGAGATCTCCTTTGAGTCTTTGGACTTCATATATTTAGAGTCTCAACCCTTTCTTTCCTCTGTAAGTGAATCTTCTGGAGATGACATGCCTCTGATGCGTGTCCCTCTTGGATTAATGGTCGAGATCTCCTCGGGTCTCCAGACTTCAGAGATTTCAAATCTCAACCCGTTCTTTCCTCCAGAGTGATCACCTGCTCAGTGAATCATCAGACGATGGAGACCGCTTGTCGTCGATTAACGTTTTTACTTACAATATCCTTCCACTATAGTAGATCGACGGATGAGACTGATCCCAAAGTGATCTTCATATTGGACGTCTCGTGTCCACTTCGGGTCTTTGACATTCGGGACTTCGGGTCTTTGGGCAAGTACTAGTGGTAAAACTCCCAAGCAAAACTCTCAGAGTGATGTAACTCTTGTGTCACTCGATGATGTGTCATGAGCAGAGCAACTACCACGTGTCTCTCAGATTTGTGATTTGCATGAACCTGAAATGCTAATTTCAACTTGACACATGTCATTCTCTGACTATGCCATGTGTCCTTGCTAATGTAGACTATTGACTTGGACTTCTGATGTGGTCTGCTACTATGTGCTTTTGCTGACATGGTCCATTGTGTGACCAACAACCCTGATCCAATGGTCCTTGTTTTTCCTCCAAATCTGATGGTCCTCATTCATTTCAGATTTCTAGGCTTCGGGTATTTCACATATCAAACCTTATGGAGCGTAAAATCCTCGCAAGTTTAAACACGAACTAAATGTTGTTCATCGATCAGGATCTTAGATCGACGACTTGATCTGTCAGCGTTGCGGATTTGCTAGCTTATCCTGTCCTTCCAATTGAAAGTGATTCGACGACTGAGGGGAATTCGCATAATTGAATTCTCAAATCTCAAGCTCTCCAGAGTGTAACCTCCTCACGTCTTTAGACCCGAAGTGAATGCTATTCATCGATAATGAAATTAGATTAACGAATTGATCTTTCTACGATGCAGCTTTGCTGGATTATCCTTTCCTTCCACTTGAGAGTGATCCGATGATTGTCAATATTCTTGAAGCAGATCCATGATCAAGAATGATTGAAGAACCACAATCTGCGAGTTTTTTAATGATCCAAAAAGATCTTTTAATGAATGTGGTTGAGGTATTAAGCATGTGCGTATTAACCATTCAGGAAGATAATGAAAGAGGATGAAGATAAGAGAATTATATCACAGCCATGAAATCATATAAAAATCTAAACTGAAGTAATAAGAACAACAAACCATAACAAGAGAAGTGATAACAGATTTAGGCACAAAATTGCTTACGTCTCCGGGCCTTTGTCTCAGTGGGGGAGGCTTATTTATTTCTGTTCAAAGCTCAATAAGTACATCGCAAAAGTGCCATAAGGATGCAAGACTGATCTGGTAATGTTCTTCTAGATCTCTAGAATCCAACAGAAGAAACAACACACAAAATGGATGACCGGAACTCCCAGAAATGGCCCGCAAGCGTCTTCTCCTCAACAACTTCCTTACATAAAAATGGCTTTGGCTTGGCTTTTCTTCAACATAAATCTTCTCCGAATCTCCTTCATGGCCTCAAACAAGCCTAGTTTTTATAGATCTGAAGTTGGTTATCATTCCCCAACTTCCTCCCAAAATCTGGGCTCAAAAAAAGCCCAATATCTCCCAATAATGGCCAAAAATCAATTTAAAATCCATAAACATTATAATAAAACCCACTTATCCAAAAATATATGGGTTAAGCCCCATAGACCTGGTGCGTTCACTTAAAACATGGGCATATGATTTTATGTGGCCAAGCGCCAGCCCCTTAGGGGCTGTGCGTTGGCCCCTACTCCATAAAACCCGGTCACATGGTGTTAAACGATAGGACTGTGCCCCCAAAACCCGCGCTAACAAATCTGAACTGAGTCCTGGTCACATGGGATTCCACTGGATTTAGGGCTAGATCCATGGTGATATCTATGCTAGCACTATAATCGGAGTTAGAGGTTACATGCAGTAAAAGAAACCTTGGGCTGGGGCTTAGCCCCCACCCCCTTCTGAATCCATTAACACGTATTTACACTTTAATTAACATATAGTGGGTACTTTTAAACAAGCAACACATATGACGCATTGGCAAAGGACCTTTCCCAAATATTTTTCACCTACTAAGAGGTCATGGGTTCGAATCCCATGGGCTACAAATTT
Organism: Picea engelmannii; assembly: GCA_009831015.1. Lineage (NCBI taxonomy): Eukaryota > Viridiplantae > Streptophyta > Pinopsida > Pinales > Pinaceae > Picea > Picea engelmannii. The sequence continues at coordinate 1,215,504 of ML779732.1, forward strand.
TTTCCCAGTCAGTCAATGAGGGGATGACACATGGCAGCCCATGTCTGGGCCACATGGCACCCTTTCATTGGTCCATGAAATGCCACATGTCAATGTTGGATTGGTCCACAATGTGCCACTTTTCCATACTACATTGATCCCTGTCACTGTCTAGTCACCTTGCTGCCATGCTGCCACATGTCACTATGCTGATGTCATCATGGTGAAGTCATGCTGACGTCAACATTGACTTTTTGCCAGTTGACCTGTTGATTCTTTACTGTTTGGAAATCTGATCAGAGTGCGATAACTCTCGCATACGACGTCCGTTTGAGAAAGTAAATATATGTCCGGAATCAACGCAATGAGCCGGTCACAATGGAATTGGTTTCATCTGATTATGAGAAATTTCATTTTTGAGCCTTTTTGAGCCCTATCAGTCTCCTGGATCCGATTCTGGATCATTTAACTCGTCACCCAAACTCCATAAGGGGAAGATGTGCGCTATTGGAGAGTCAACCATAATTGTTGATCTTCAAAGCTATAAGATCGGATGGTCACGACTAATTGCAGGATTGGAACTAGCACGCCATTTAATTCTCCTTTCGATCTCCACAATTTATCCCTATCGTTGATCTGGCGATTGCGCATCCGATGGTCATGACTTAATATGACTCAAACACATTGTTTGTTGGATCAACCACAGTCGTAGATATTTGAATCTATGAGATCTGACGATCTAGATGGATTGGAGGATTGTAATTGGCGAGTAGTTTAATTCATCTTTCTCTCCCCGCAATGCATCCCTTCCGTTGATCTGGCTTGCAGATCTGATGATCTCGATTTTATCTGAGTTTTATCACACCATCTCTTCTGAGATTTTGATCTTCATTCGTTAACTCTCTTGAGATTTAATATCCATTCACTTCCTTCTGCTCCGCCTTCTGTTCTTGCCATCAATGACAAACACACTCCTACCTGCCAAATCTTCCAACAAGCCCTTCCTTATCCAAAAAGATTAGCGATTGAGAAACCAACGATTCGACCAGAATTTGACATTTTAAATGAATTGAAGAATATCTGTGTCAAAATTCCCCTGTTACAAGCCATAAAGGACATTCCAATTTACAATAAGGTTATCAAGGAATTGTGTATCAAGAAACCAGGTAGGAAACAAAAAGATCCTCCAACAGTACATTTTATAGGAGAATTGTCTGAATACATATCAGAGAAGCCTAGGGTCACAAAGTATGAAAACCCAGGGAATCTCGTAGTAACAATAACCATTAATAAGGTTCCCATTGGAAATAATCTCATAGAATTAGGGGCAACCATTAATGTTATGGGTGTTACAACCTTAGAAGAATTACAGTTGAAACCCCTCCTTAGACCTACCCCAACTATTTTGGAATTAGCAGATAAGACAAAAGTTATACCTGAAATATTCTTGGATGATATCATAGTCACATTAACATCATGGGAATATCCAATATACTTTCTTGTCATTCATTCAAAGGATCCTGCTAAAGGGCATCCCACTATCTTGGGAAGACCTTGGTTGGCCACAACCAATGCATTTATTGGCTGCAGAGAAGGTGAAATGACTATCTCTAATGGATTTTCTATACAAAAGCTTACCATATACCCACCAGATCAACCTGTTATGGAGAATCTATGGTGGCTTGAATGTCCATATGAGAATGAGAACTGGGAAGAACCTGTGTTTCCTAGTGATCATTCCTGGGCACTTCAGGAGCAAACAACGGAGAATGTGCTAAATCAATTTATTTCGGCAATCACGTGTGTTGATTTTCCACAATCGTTTCCCCAATTTGGGTACATGTTTGGTGAAGAATTTCAAGAAAAATTGAACCCATCAACTTTGTCTTCAACATATTTTATTTTTGAGATATATGAATCTGCCATATCTTATACCATGCCTTATGAGATTAGTCCTGGGAAATTCCTACATATAAATTTCGGACTAGATGCAGATCAACAAGATAAATTAGTAAATGTCCATAAGGACCAATTAAGAGCATTCGCTTGGGAATATGCCGAGTTGAAGGGTATACACCTCGACACATGCATTCATCACATATATACCCAGGCAAAAGTAACACCTATTAGGCAATCCCAGAGAAGGATGAATCTGACACTAAAGGATATAGTAAAGGAGGAAATACATAAACTATTGAATGTGTTGGATTACTGAGAGGGGGGGTGAATAAGTAATAGAGCAATTTAATCCCTTTTAACCATATAATGCAAGTGTTATATCAATGTAGCATTATCATCCAATATTTTCAAAGTAAATAAACAATGAACAAATGAACAATCATACACATACACAATACACCCGTACTTTTACGTGGAAACCCAAAGAGAAAGAAAACCACAAAATGCTTTTTCTTATATGTCTTCAAGAATTACATTCATTGGAAGCACCAAATTCCTTTGTTTTCCAGCTGCAACTGGAAGGAGGCTCCAACCCACTAGTTTCTCAAGCTACAACCTGAGGGAAGCTCCAACTCCCCAATTCCCTGGCTACAACCAAAAGGAGGCTACAACCCCCTATGTTCTCCAGCTACAACCGGAAGGTGGCTACAACCACCTGTCCTTGCCTCGTCCAATCGCCCTGACATATAAGTAGAATGATGGAACCACTGTCACACTATCACTGTGAGATATTTTGCGGTAAACCTGTACTAATCAACCTGCACCAAACAACCTGTACCAATAACCTGAACCATGCATCAACCTATACCTCACCCTGTACCATAAAAAATTGCATCAACCATGCACCAACCTATACCTCAACCTGCAAACCTTCCTTAACTTTAACAAAAAGAGACTAACATTTTCATCAAACTTTACTTTAGTCTCACATGACTAGTTTTGGATTAGTCAACAACCCTAACTTGAAATAATCATAACTATGTACCTGCAATGAATAAAGATCTAAAAATAATACACAATGTTCTTCAATGTGTTTTATGCAATTCCTCCAGATGTCACTACTTGGAACCTCTCAGAAAAGGAGTTATAGAAAAAATGACATACCTTGTTGAATTCTAGCTTATTCTAGAGAGCAAACTTGTAGAGCGTGCCCCACACGTAATACTTGTTGTATGGATCTGAAAATTTTACACAAAATACTATAGACTGTACTCTAACCAACACATTTGGTCTTACTGAATTTGGATCTTTTATGAAGAATTTATGATGTTTTTACCCGAAACACCTGTTTTAGTTTCAAGACTAGCCACAAAACTTATTTTCCATGGAGTGTAACTCCAAAAATACAATGAACCACAAGATGAAATTTGTACCATAGCTACTTGGATATGTTTCCTCAATTTCCTTCCAATTTCATAGTCTGAATCATTCTAAAAAAAAGTTATTGCGAAAATGGTGAGATGACCTGTAAATAACATACCTTAGAAATCATCATCAACATAATTTATCCTCCCTTGAATTTCGGCCTTCTTTACTTCACCTTCCCTCTGAAATTTGGCTTAGATATCCTTTGGTTACCTCAATCACTTGTAGATATTCAATATTCTCAAGTGATTAAAATGAGAGAGCCTTGCCTTTTATTTATACTCTCTAAGTAGCTTCCTTAGAAACATCTTCTAGGCCACTTTGTCCACATAGTCACCTATGCCCAACTTTTCCCAATTTGCCACTTTCCCATGTATCCAATATCCATTTGACCACTTAACCCATTTTCCTCATTTTAGGTTTAACCTTCTTATAACCACTTTCCATAACTAGAAAGTTCTCTATTTACTTTATTATTTAAATAATCCTCCTTGACTTTGTCACTTCACTTTATTATTTAAATAATCCTCTTTGATTTTGTCACTTCACTTTATTATTTAAATAATCCTCTTTGACTTTGTCACTTCACTTTATTATTTAAATAATCCTCTTTGACTTGGCACTTCACTTTATTATTTAAATAATCTTCTTTGACTTTGTCACTTCACTTTATTATCTATATAATTTCTTCTTTGCAAGCACTTTGACTTCTTTGACCTTTTGGGGATTCAAACCAACATATGAGGGTCCTCCAACTTCATAAGTCCATAAATTTCAAACCGTGAGGAGTTATGTGACATTCCACATACCACCAGAAACATAATGACATGTACTATCCATCTAGAATAGTCTTACCTGCAAATATTTCAAAACCCATACCATTATACATAAAAAAAACTTGGGTCCATTACCCAAACCTTTGTGCTACCAGAATTCACTACCAAACTTTCTTCAAGGGTTGACATCAATGAAAACCAACCCAATTAATCAACAGAATGTCAGTTTTATTTATCCAATCTCTGACAGTAAATGGGTATCCCCGCTTGTAGTGGTTCCAAATAAAGTAACTAGAAAATGGAGAATTTGTATTGACTTCCGGGAACTTAATAAGGCCACTCTCAAAGATTATTTTCCTCTTCCCTTCATTGAATAAGTCTTGGATACCGTGTCAGGGAAGCAATACTTTTCCTTCCTGGATGGATATAGCAGATACAACCAAATTCTCATAACACCTGAGGATTAGGACAATACTACTTTCACTTGTCCTTGGGCCACCTATGCCTATAGGGTCTTACCATTTGGTTTGTGTAATGCTCCTGCCACATTTCAACGAGCAATATTAGGGATATTTTTTGACCTCATTCATGACTGTGTGGAAGTGTATATGGACGATTTTACAATATCACTAGTACATTTGGGTCAAATTCCGATGATGCGTTCGATGCAATTTCCACTTTATATTGTCAGGAGAACGACAAACAACGGACCCCCTCAAACGTCGTTTCACATGACGTCTCTTTTCCGACGACATAGATTTCGTCGCTATTGCGACATCTTGGAGGTGGCAAGATCGACGTCTTGAATGTGGCAAGACCGACATCTTGAACGTGGCAAGAGAGACATCCTGAACGTGGCAAGAGATATGTCTGGAACGTGGCAAGAGAGATGTCTTGGACGTGGCAAGACCGACATCTTGAACGTGGCAAGAGAGATGTCTTGAATGTGGCAAGAGAGACGTCTAGAACGTGGCAAGAGAGACGTCTTGAACGTGGCAAGAGCGACGTCTGGAACGTGGCAAGAGCGACGTCTTGAACATGGCAAGACCGACATCTTGAACGTGGAAAGAGAGATGTCTTGAACGTGGCAAGACCGACGTCTTGAACGTGGCAATAGAGATGTTTAGAACGTGGCAAGAGCGACGTTAAGAGGTATCATATTTGACGTGATTGCTATAGGAGCGACACTCCAAGATGTCGCAATAGCGGCTGTGTTGTAGGTATTTAAAAAAAAAAATACAATATCAATACTGAGAGGGATAGGTACATTAACCTTTGCTAAGATACTAGCCATATCAATATTTAAATCTATATCATTAGTCTTAGGCAAGGTTGGTTGAGGAGGAGGAATAACTTCCAATGGTAAAGGGGGTCTTGTCTAATGAGGTTTAGGATCACTAGGATATGTCTCGGGTGTGTTATCACACGAACTCACAATTGTTGAGCTAAAGTCCAAAAGCTCA
>ML779732.1:1224990-1236383 GCA_009831015.1 Picea engelmannii
AGTATTTAGAATGTTCTCGGGTGATTCTCTTATTTCTTTTTTAGCATAACTTCTTCAGAACCCCACTTAGCTAACCTTTTCCTTAGTATTTGACTTCTTACCTCTTAATCATTATCGTATCTTCATCGAGTTGCTAACTGGAGATGTGCTCTATTTCTATTTGTCATTTTTTACAACTTCATCTATTAGGTGGGGCGACTGTCACAGTTAGTTTACCTTTAGTTGGTTAAACCTCTGGATTCTTATACTTCATTTCAGCTTTAATCCTCCAACAATCCTAAAGACTGAAAGAAGGGGCCCACCTACTGTTTCATTATTTATTTCTTCTGTTTTCATTTTACTATCAGACAAGGTGGAACCTTACCTTTCTAGGCATGAAATGAGTACTAAGGGCGAGGATGGAGAGGACAGGAAGGGTCCCCTCAGATATGTTCATACACAACGAATCAACAAGTCTGTTGTGAAGACTTTATTGCCACATTCATTACTTCCTTCTTGCACTCCTCCCAATCTACCAAGTCAGACTCGCATTAACTTAACACACTTGTGCTTTACTGATCATCTTTCGAAAGTCTCTCATTATCCTCTGGAGTTGGTTCAGACTCTAGGCTCTCCAGTTGTAGTAAACAGAGCATCTGATCCTCCTAAAGAAGTCTATTCTTTCGTCAATGATCGTTACAATCCTGTTACGACCACGACACAAGACTTCCCTCAACATGTTTCTGAGCTTCGTAAGCACACTAGACACATGTTTCCTTATAAATCCTGGAAGCCCCAAAAGGCACACCGTTGACTAGTCATTGGCATGGACGTGAGACTTGAGGAAACTTGTCACCTCTCCCTTTGTGCCCTAGTAGGTAGATTTGCATACAAATCTATGTTATCTCTTTCCTTTCGAGATTGGATGAAGGATACATGGTTCCCCATTATTGGTTATGTCCCTGACTACCTAACTCTCCCCTGTGGATGGTTTGGCATGACTTTCAAAATTCCAGAGGACGTAGAACTCATCTTGTCTAGCTTCTAGGACTATGATGGAGGCAGTCTCATGCTGAAAAGATGGCGCACTGCTTTTGACCCTACCATAGAGTATGTCAGTCACCGACACATCTGGGTTCTTCTACCAGGTCTGCCTCTTAACCTCTGGAACAAAACTGCACTTAAGGCCATAGGAAATTTACTGGGTCGCTTTCTAAAAGTTGACGAATCTTGTCGCCTTTATTCGGATAAGCGTTTGGCCTGGATACTTGTTGAGATGGACCTACACACAGGCTTAATGAAAGTTATTGAATTTGAATGGTGTGGTCTGGTGTTGGAACAATTCCTAGATTACCTTGGACTCCCTTCCGATGTACGCTGTGTCGTAGAACATGACATCTCCAAAAGGATTTATTTGGTAGCTGCGAACCTTCAGTTGAGGAGGAGGCATCAGAACCGGGTTTCAAAGACTCACTGTATATGGATGAAGAACCAGAGGGGCTGGGAGACTCGGTCAGCACAGAAGATTTAAGCACGGCTACGCCACAGGAAGTCGACATTGATTCTTTGCTAGGTAAGTTACAATTTTACTGCCCTCTCTTCTTTCACAAACTCTCACTGTGGGAAAAAGATTTCCTATTAAACTCTCCTAATTCATTTGGGGATTCAAATGTCTTTTTAAAAAAAAATCAGATTCGACAGTCCTTCCTGTTTCCTATTCCTCGAGGTTAAACCTTCCTACTACAACACCTACTGATACTGCTTCTGATGTTACCTCTCCTAGTACTACACCTATAACCTCTATCCTGATTATCTCCTCGACCCCACATCCGCCTACCTCCCATAATTCTACGGAATTTCCTTCTCTCACTGATCCACCATTTTTACCCCCTAGTCTGGAACCCATCTTCGACCCTCTGGATTCTTCACATTTCCCACCCCTGTCAGAGAGTTCTAGTCCTACTCCTCTGCAGACCTTTTGAGGGTCAGAACTTATACCTAATCTAGACTTTGACCCAAGGGGAGAACATTTAGCTGAAAGGGTGACTCAAGGAAAAGATTTACCTTGGTCGAGGGCCCTTGGCACTAATTTATCACCTCTCAAGACAAGAAGTTCTCGTAAGAAGCAAGACCTACCTCCTTTGTCTACAAACATACCTTCTTCTTCTCGGGATTCGAGGGCACTTAAAGTTAAATCCCTGGCTCGAGGTCACCCATTATCCTTCTCACCTTTAATGTTAAAGGGGTGGGAGGTACCCTCAAACTAAACTCCATGCGCAGACTTCTCAATTATATTAAACCTGACATTATATTTCTCCAGGAGACTCTCGTTGATGATGAAAAGGCAAGAAATTTTTTACTCCCACTTCATCCTACCTGGATGTTTAGTGCCGTGAGCTCTGTGGAGATGTTTGATGGACTTTTGGTGGCCTGGAACCCAAACATACTTGATCTCTTACCTTTTCATTGTGCAGACGACATTCTCTTATTAGGTGTTCATTTACCAGATAAAAGAGATCTTAATTTGATCAATGTTTATGGGCCGAATACAGGTCGAAGACATTTTTGGGGTCTTCTGGAAGCTAAGGGATTACTAGACCTTAGTAATCTTATCATTGCAGGTGACCTAAATTTTTCTACCAGTTCTGATGAAATTTGGGGGAAAAAGCTTTATTGGATCCACAAGCAACTTTTTTCAGAGATTTGTTTACGTCTCATCATTTAGTGGACGTCAATCCACCTGAAGTGGTGCCTACTTGGCGCAATGATAGACTAGGCTCATGAGGTATTCAAAACAAACTGGACAAAGTCTTTGTATCTATTACTTTACTTAACCTTTCTACTTGTTTTTGATTGTGGGTTGATTTGCCTTTTATCTCCAACCATGCTCTTGTGTTCCTACAACTTGATTTTGGCATTATTCCAATTGCATTTCCTTTTAAATTTAATTCGGATATCTTGAAAGATGAGAACTTCAACAACCTTGTCAGAGATGATTGGATTAGTAGATAGAATATTCTAGGAGAAGGGGCACATACAAGATTGGTTGGAAAACTCAATTCTCTCAAAACAAAAGTCAAAAAGTGGATAGCAAAACAAAAGAAAAAGGAACATTTACTCTTGGATAACATTGAAGAATAAATAACTAGGCTCACAAATGAAAGTCTAGAACTCCTCCCTCATACAGAACTTAATCCTCGTCTGATAGATCTTGAATTGGAAAGAAAAGAATTTTGAAGGCAGAAGAGGAACTTTGGAGACATAAAATTCGGGCTACTTGGATCCATTATGGAGATAAGAATACTGCCTATTTTCATAGGTTTGGTAGCTTCAGAAGGAATAAAAAACATCTCTGGGAAGTAAAAGATGAATCAGATAAATTACATACTGGGCAGGAAGAAATTAAGAAAGAAGCTGTGAGACATTTCAACACCTTCTATAAAGACTCTAATAACTCTATTGTTGATCAAATTGCCTTAGTTCGCCTTTATCCAAGGATGACTACTAAAGAGGAGGTACATCGGATGGAAAGCCCGTGTACAAAAGATGAAATTCTGGAGGTACTATGGGGTTTCACCAAGGACAAGTGTCCTGGTCCAGACGGGTGGTCAGTAGGGTTCTACATTTACCATTTTGATCTTCTAGCAGATGATTTATTAGATGCAGTTGAAGAAACCATATTAATTGGTTCGGTGAATAGATCTATCAATTCAAATTTTTAAACTCTCATTCCTAAACTGAATGGGCCAACATATTTTAGTGACTTCCATCCGATTGTGCTTTGCAATCTCTGTTATAATTTCATTTCTAAAATAATAGCTAACTGTATCAGGCCCATTTTGTCCCACTCAATTTCAGAAGAGCAATTTGGTTTTTAAAAGGAAGAAAAATCACCGATGCCATTGGATCGGATCAGGAATGCATTCACAACATCAGAGAAAGAGGCTACAAGCATTGATCCTCAAAATTGATCTGAAAAAATCTTATGATTCCATAAGTTGGGACTATCTCAAATTGGTACTTCTTCAATGTGGTTTTGGCCTACATACAACCAAATGGATCATGGGTTGTGTCTCATCAACGACATTTGTAGTTCTCATAAATTGAGAATCTTCTGATTTCTTCATTAGTGGCAGGGGACTCAGACAGGGTTGTCTGCTCTCCCCATTACTTTTTACCTTAGTCATGGAAGGTCTGAGTTTGGCATTCAAGAATAAACAAAGAGAAGGATTGCTTATAGGCATCAATGTTTCAAGAGTAGTTAGAATTCTACATCTTCTATTTGCAGATGATCTACTTATCTTGAACAAGGCATCCTTATTTGAATGGCAGGTGATAAAAGATCTCTTGACTATCTTTTGCAGTGCATCCGGTTGACATATTAATAACCATAAATCATCATTCTATCAGTTTGGAGTACATCAATCTTCCCTGGATTCTATTAAAATCACCAATTTTTCAATTAATAACATGACCATTGGCTTTAAGTATCTTGGTTATATTTTGAAAGCAGACACTTATAGAGCAGAGGACTGGAACTGGATGTTGTTGAAATATGAAAACAAAATCAATCATTGGTGCAATTAGTGGTTATCTATGGGTGGCCGACTTGTTTTAGCAAAGGCGGTCTTAGAAAGACAGTCCGTCTACTGGATGGCCTTGGCAAACATACCTGCTTCGATTCTCCACCGTATCCGACAAATTGTTTTCAATTTTCTATGGAATGGAAAAAAAAGAAAAAAGGGCTTTCATCTGTGCAGCTGGCATCTTATAGCCAGACCTAAGAGATTTGGGGGTTGGGGGCTGAGGAACCTTTTTAGCTTCAGTTAAGTTATGGCAGTTAACTCTCTCTGGTGGGCCTTAAAGGTGGATGGATTCTGGCGTCGAGTTATTAAATCCAAATATTTCACATCTATATCTATCAAAAGTTGGCTCAGATTAGACTTGGTTTCTCGCTTTAGGGGCTCTCCGACTTGGAAATATCTCACCAAAACTTTTCATTTGCTAGTTCATGGCCTCTCTTGGCACCCATGTATAGGTTCCTCGATCCAAACAGGGAAGGACCAGATTCTTGGATTGGGATTGTCGTCTTATTTGTCGGACGAATTGATTCAAGCACTTAATCACCGTGGTATTCATTTTCTATTTCAGGCTTGTTGCTTACCACGGTTGGGATTTTTTGGTCATAATTGTCTCACTTGCACATATTTGAACTTAGGAGGGTCACTTGCTACAAAGTGGCAGAATTATAGAAAGTTTCTTATTAACAGTGGAATTCAGTTAACACAAAGACCGGATGCTCTTCATTGGCTTGGAGGAGATTGCTCAAGCAAAATCACAGTAAAAAATGCCTACGAGGTCATAGAATAAAAAAAAACATAGTTTTCTGATTAGTGGCTGGAGAACTTCTATCTGGAGATGGGACTTCCCTTTAAAAATCAAACTATTCAGTTGGCTTCTTGTGGAGAACAAACTTCTCCTATGGAACAACTTGCAACGCAGAGGATTTGAAGGCCCCAACCTCTATTCCTTATGTATGAATGATTCAGAATCGAACATGCATCTCTTTGTCGGATGCGACTTCACCTGTGGTGTTTGGGTTAGAGTTCTGCATACATTAAAATTCACAGGTAATTGGAAGGGTGACTCCATTTCCAATTGTTTTAAAAACTGGATACAACAAAATTCCCACTTTCCTCATTTATTGGTATTTCTTTGCTCAATTATCTGGTTAGAGAGGAACCTTGTCTTATTTGAGAATGGAATACCTTCTATTCAGAGAGCATCATATAAAACTCTATCTTTTCTGAGAGACTTTTGCACGGAGAAGAAACACAAGAAGCCAAGGAGACAACTTCTACGAGATGTGACTAGAGATCCCACTGGTTGGTCTGATAGGGCGGTCTCTGGTTGGTTCAATAGGGCAAATTCAACTTCAGGTTAGAACAGTGGTGCGGGAGGAATTATAAAGATATCATATTTCAAAACTTTTAAATGGTATTTTAACTGCGGCCTGGGGACTAACACTAGAGCAGAGTTACTTGGAGCTTGGGCACTACTCACACTTGCTGTCAGGATGGACCTATTGGAGATTTCAGTTTATGGTGACTCCAAAATAATCATCGATTGGTTATGTGGAAAGGGACAACTTCAGGTTCACAATTTGGAGGGCTAGAAGGAGAGAATTCTCGAACTAACAAGCAATTTTCACTCCATCTCTTTTCAGCATATCTTTCGTGAATACAATACAACAACTGACACTCTATCAAAATAGGTTCATCAGGCTCAGGGGAAAATTGTTTACTTCCAATCTTTGGGGGAACATGAAGGCCCCCACTTGTCCCTTGAACTTTATTAACTATGTTTTGGTTTTGCTGGGACTTAGTTTTTGTCTTTGAATCAGAGCACACAGGTTTCTACTTTTTTGTATCCTATCTCATGAAGGATGATATATTGTTACCATCTCCCCTCTCTCAGTTTCTTTCGAGCACTTTTGCCAAGGTTTCACATTGTATTGAACAATTTATATTTTTACTATATGAATATAAAGTGAAATTTTTTATAGAAAAAAAAAAGATCATTTGGAATTGAATACTTCCAAAGTTGGAAGGCATATTCCTTGGTTAAATCCATTGGGGGATTGCTTAATGGGAATATAGCATCATATTAGGTTGGTGACTCTATACTTTAATAAGTCCCAATTATGTTTAATTACTAGTTTAAAAAAAAGTTCTGTCAAAGTTCTGAGCCAAAGCTAAAGGCCAAGTCTAGGGGTTCTAGAAAAGACACGAGGTCCAGATCTCACATTAAAATAAAACATCATATTTATTTTCTGCCGTGACTGAAGGGTCTGAATCATGCTGATGTGATAGATTTTTTGATGTATAATATAAGCATCATTTCAAAAAAAATATTAGTAATATGTACTGAAATTTAATAATAAATTATTCTAACGACCACATTCTCCTAAGAGCAATATTGCTTATTTACTTATTCTGTATAAACCTATCATTTCCGTTTATTGGTGAGCATGTCAACTGTTTCTAATGGATTTCAACATAGTTCTGGAAAGGAGACAGGAACTGTTCCACGCATGGTTCTGGCACATGTTGATATAAAAAATCATTTGGCACATAGTAAGAAAAGCACTGATCCCAATAGCTTTACATTCACATCTCAAATTTTCTGTAACCACAGATTGGATAGTATTTACAAAGATCTTTATCCTCAAGCCAAGACAAGCAAAATAGGTGTGCAATGGGCAGAAAAAGTGTGAGTCTGAACTCTGAATTTTAAATATTCATAGTTAATGTTACAATGTAAATAAGACACTAACAAAATTGCCTGCTTCGCACCAAAACCAATGACTTAGAGTTGACACTCAACATGAGACTTCATGAGTTCATATAACCAGAATTAGAACAATTCTGAATAAGAAAAGAATATACCACTATAGTTGGATAATTTTAGTAACAATTCTAATATTTACTCTGACAAAGTCAACAACAATGACAGAACTGAAGGGAAACAAAAAATTCAAACCCTTAGATAAAAATCAAAGGTGCATAGAAAGAATCGAACCAACTTTTAAATCAGCTCCAAATATCTGAGACTTAACCTCATTTAAAAAATATTGTTTTATCACCTGTTTCATCATAAATATCCCAGGCAGGCTGCTCTGATTTTTCCCTTTTAATATCTTTTTGTACGCCCCTCCAGATTGGATTCACTATAAAGAAGTACTGAATAGGATTGTCAAGATAAATCATTACTTCCTTAGAAAGGAAGCAACCATAACCTCTTAAGAAAAATAATTATGAGAAAAACACAGGTTTATATTTATCACAAGAAAAAAAAATTATTGAGAAATACCTAGAATGCCAAAAATAGAGGAATCCAACGTTTTCCCCATTGATTAGCATCAGGACCTTCAATTAACTTTTTGTCGATCAAAATTGGTTTACTGCCATTTCTTTCCACCTCCACAATCTTCTCTACCAAATAAGGAAGCCAAACTGTGCCATCTGAGAGAACCTGTATCCAACAGAACCCCGTAAGGGAAGCAAATGAGACTTTTGAAATATATAGAAGATCGATTGGTTAGCTTGGGTGAAAGGATCATAAGACAAAAAGGTGGGAGGAAAAATCTTTTCCCCACCACTATTAGTATTGCAGCGCCCACTGTTCGTATTGCAGCCTCTGTAAATCCGCTCTGCTTGATGTGGGCATGAATCACCTTACCCTCTGGTTGGGAATTTCTTTGAATACATCCCTGCAGAAGACAAATATACACAGCGCAGTCTAAAAGTTTACCTGTGATACCCAAAATGCCTAAAGCCTCACTGAAGTGGCCCTGTTTATAGAGTGTCGAGATGGTCAAGAGATGTGGGCTCCTTCTTTCTCCTGTGGGGTGATCTCCTATGTCCCAGCTTGCTGTCGATCGGGGTCGACTGAGTGTTTTTTAGTGTGGGTTCTGAAATTTGGGCGCAGTACTGATCGTGGGTGGGTGGGGTTTTGTTTAGTCGGGGTTTTCAAATTTGGGCAGCAAGGGTTTTCAATAATGGTCAAGTTTTGTTTGCTATTTTATTTTTATTTTTTATAATATATATAATTAATATATGTTTTTTTTTTTTAGGTTTATAATATATGTTTGGTTTGTTTTTTTATTTTTGTTTATATATTATATATTTTATATAATAATATAATTAATATATGATAGAATTAATATATTATATTGATGGTGTAATGGTTAAGAACATGAGTTTACTCCCTAGAGGTCATAGGTTTATGAAGATATGATTGCAATGACAATGAATATGATAGTGATTATGATGACGATGAAAATGGCGATGATGACGACAATGATGATGACGTTAATGGATGACTTATTTGACCCAAATGTACTAGTCCTTCTAGAGAAGTAACCAAATGTACTAGTCCTTCTGGAGAATTATTTTTTCCAATGTCACCTTTGAGGGTTTTCAATACTAGTTTGTATGCAAAGTTAATGGGTTTATTTCATTAATACTATGAGTCCACAGTCTAATCTACCATTGGTACAAATTAATGGTCTTATTGCCAGCACATGGATTCAATTTACTTCCCTTGAATATCTCCATTGCTCTGCCTCTGTTAGATGGGGCTATGACTCGATGCCAATCACCAGTGTTGTAGCTAACGTTGATGGCTATGCCAAACCTTTGTAAATAAATCCACCACCACTTGGACAATTACTAGCAACGGGCTATATAAACCCTTAATCCATGGCTAACGACTCAAATCCACAACTACCAATTATGGTCACTATGCTTTAACTCACAATCAAGTGGGGCTACTCGAATACTCCATCATACACAATGTTTCTTCGGGATAAACGCGGTAAATCAAAACAATAACCAATGGTGCGGGTGGTGCTTGCTGGGTGGTTTTCTCCTCTGCCTCTGTCAGATTGAGTTTTTCTATCTGAACCTTCCCTAAGCAACGAACGAACGATGTATGGTGAATTGAGACTGGTTTTTGCTGACTTTTGCGAGGTACCTCCCTCCCACCAACCTTCCTCCCACTAAGTTTATTGACATTATTGTCATTATTTTTTTTTATTATTATCACTATTAATTAATTAATTTGTTTTTCATGTGATGCATCCTTACATTACATAGACTAGAACATTATCATGTCAAGCAATCCACCATTATGAGTTGGTTCGATTAGTTAGTATTTACTATTAGTGTTTCACATACGAACAAAATATGTATATAATGGTGTTTGACTTGTGCATAAACAATATTATACAATCTGTTTCTCACGCGTTTGTTTGTTTCTTACTCTAAAATTCTTACATTGGTTGTGAGGTATGGTCTGTTGCAACATATATGTCCCAAAATGCCATGATCTTTATGCAAATAAGAGTGTCCACAGAGGCCATGGCTCTCCTGCTAACATAGTGATTGAATGGTTGTAGCCAGTGGGATGAATATGTGTGTTTTCTCGGTGTCCCCCTCGTGTGGATGTGGATGATGTGGATACGGATGTGGATGTGGGTGTGTTATTAAAATATATCTTTATGCAAATGGGGTCTCCGCAGAGGCACTGGCCCTCCCTCCTAATAAACCATTAGGATCTGAAGCCAGGCCTCAGAAATTTGAAATTGGGGCATAGAAAAAGAAAGCCTCGAAGACCAAATCAGGCCTATGAAATTGAAATGAGATTTTCTAAATTTGAAAATGGTCTCTGGAACTAAGCTTGTTCCCAATATAAGAACTATGGTGTTCCAGACTCCTTGAAATCAAGGGCTTTAGATATACCCTGGCCTCGGTATTTGAAATACCACCTCAATAAGACATTACAAAAATCAACCTCAGAAATCACTGAAATAGGCCTCAGAAATCGTTGAAACCAGTCTAAGGTTAACTTGTTCAGAACTTTACTAACTCATTAAGATTATTTCCCGTCAAGGCACTATGGCACTTGAAAAATCCATCAACCACAAAATTGAGTACAATGACCTCAAACATTTCTTCAATTAGAGGATTTCATGTTCTTTTACTATCTGCTTTTATAGTTCTCAATATTAAATTTATGATATTAGATAAAGACCTTATGAACAACTGGATGTACATAAATATTAAATAGAAAAATTCAAATATTTCCTAAATAAGGCTTAAATCTCACTTGGATAGTATATCACAATATCTTGAAGTGGAACAAATATTATCAACCATGGCCCAAACATACTACAGAAAAAAGGTTTTTCATATCAACAACATTCTTATCAATTTTGTAGCTCTTAGCTTCTCTAGATGTCGAACCATTTGTAGCTTTGGTGCACAAGTATGTTTTGGAGAGAAATCCTCTCCAAAACATACTTGTGTACCAAAGCTGCTTTGTTTGAGCACCATGTGCAACAGAACACCAGAGAAATTGTGTAGGCCTCCTAATTTTCTTCAAAACAAGACATATATATCATCTTAGGAGACAATGTTACAATTAGAAGCCAGATCTCCTGAAATATATTTTTGCTAGAAAACATTTGTTCATTTAAGAGCCCATAACACATGTTTGATGGCCAAAATATTAGAACTCAATAAACTCAGTTGTGGCAGTTCCTTTGAAGAGTTTCCTGCCTCGGGATAATTATTGTGAAAAAGCGTGATAAGGCTCACAGTCGATGGACTCACGGAGATGTTATTGTCTACAACATAAAAAGTGGAATGAAATCCTGTGACAGGGAAATGTTGCCCAAAAGAATGGCATTAAATCTCACCTTCAAGATGGTAAATACAAAACTTGCGAGGGCAATTTTGAACTTTGCTAATTCCCCAATGAACCTTATATTTCTGATCTTTGTTTCAATGTTCATTTGATCCTGCACAAAAATATGATTAACATATACACTTAACAGTTAAAACTTAATA
>ML779732.1:1244434-1255934 GCA_009831015.1 Picea engelmannii
ACCCTTTACACACTATAATCATTTACCCCTATAACTCATGACATGAAAATCACACCCTAAAACATTCTAACCACTAACTACTATGACCCCAAAGCGTCGTTATTATAGAAAACTTGTCGCAACATCCGTCAAATGCAACATATTTATAGATTTGAAACGTCGCAATTCCGACATAAAAAAAACCTAAGTGACCATTAGTATTTTGACTTGGTCAACATACTAAGGTGACCATTGGAGGGGAAAACCTAGTTTCCAAAATGTTGCAATTGAGACATCAATCTTCACAAATGTGGCAAGAACGACATCTATGTCACAAACGTGGCAAGAGAGATGTTCCGGTGGAAAACGTGGCAAGAGAGACGTCAACGTGGCAAGACTGACGTTATCGGGCAATGTGATTTTTTTTTTTAAATTTCCTCTATTTTGCGACAATATGGACAATTTTGTCCATAACGCCGCAAATAAAACGTCGAAATTTTTACAATATGTACTAATGTATATGGTAATACTTATAGGGAATCCCTAGACAATCTGAAGAAAGTTCTTATTAGATGTCAAGAAATTAATCTATCCTTAAGTCATGAAAAGTGTAAAATGTTATTGACTGAAGGAGTAGTCTTAGGGAATCATGTTTCATTTGAAGGGATTAAAGTGGATCCTCATAAGATTGAGGTAATCGTCAAACTTCCACCTCCAAAGAATAAAAAAGAGGTAATTAGATTTCTTGGACATGCCGGATACTACTGACGATTTATTGAGAATTTTACAAAGATTATTGCACCAATGTTTGGATTGCTTACAAAAGATGTTGATTTTCTTTGGAATGACCATTGTCAAACCTCCTTTGAAACTCTAAAAGATAAATTATCCGTGGCACTAGTTCTTAGGGGACCCAATTGGGCCCTTCCATTTCATATATCCACTGATGCCTTTGATACTACAATAGGAGGAGTATTAGGACAAAAAGAAGACCAACAATCCTATGCCATTTACTTTGTGAGTAAGAACTTGTCCCAAGCCGAGATAAACTATACAATCATAGAAAATGAATTCTTGGAAGTTGTCCATGTCATCAACAAGTTTCGCCATTATATCACACGATATCGGGTATTTGCACATACATATGACTTTTCCATCAGATTTGTCATGAATAAACCTATTACCAATAGCCGAGTAACTAGGTGGCTCCTGTTATTAAAAGAGTTCAATATCATCGTCCTTGACCGACCTGGAAAAGAGAACTTAGTAGCTGATTTTCTCTTGTGCATTTCATGAGGGTGACAGTATTCCTGTTGATGATATTTTTCCATATGAGCATCTCTTTTCCATCTCCATAACCACTCCATGGTTTGAATACATGGAAAATTATTTGGCTACTAGAAAGTTACCAGCTCATTTGTCACCTCATGAAAAACGTCGAATTATAACACAAAGTGTTAACTGCTCCTGGGTTGGCCATGGAATTTTTCGTACTGGACTAGACTTTATTATTCGTAGATGTGTCCAGGAGGATGAGATACTAGAAATCCTAGGAATTTGTCATGATGGACCATGTGGTTACTATAAACGTACAACATATAAGGTTTTACATTCAGGTTACTATTGGCCTAGATTTTTTAAGGATGCTGCCAAATATGTGAGAAGTTGCGATAGCTTTCAGAGGATAGGAAGATCCACATCAGCTGATGAAATTCCCTTACGTTCCCAAGTTATGATAGAAACTTTTGAGAAATGGGCCCTTGATTTTGTAGGACCAGTTTCTCCCATGTCTCGTAAGAAGAATTATATTATGGTTTGCACAGATTATGTCACCAAGTGGGTAGAGGCAAAATCCTTGTTTAGGGCTACTAAAAAATATGTTGTTGAGTTCATTTATGAAAATATCTTTACCCTCTTTGGTGTTCCTCGTGATATTGTCACAGTCCAGGGTACACAGTTCCCTTCTAAGATGATGAAGGAATTAACAAAAAAATATGGGATAAAGCATTGCAAGTCTTCTCCATATCACCCACAAGCCAATGGGCCAAGTAGAGTCAAAAAACAAAGTATTGGAAACTATATTAACCAAAACTTTCCAATTACACCATAGAGATTGGGATGATATACATCCAGAGGCTTTGTGGGCATATCATACCACCTGGAGAAATACCACTGGGCATACCCCATACGAACTAGTTTATGGAAAACAAGTAATTCTACCAATTGAATTCCAAGTAATGACTTTTTGTATTGCTGCACAATTGGGATTAGACTTAGATGAGGCACAAAAACAATGAGCCTTACAATTGAACGAATTGGATGAGATTAGACAAGATGCTATCCAACGAACAATTTTAGTTCAAAACCAAAGGAGCAAGTGGCATGATAAATTTATTAAAAAGAAACAATTTCAACCTGGTGTTTGGGATTTGTTGTTTGATTCCTGATTCAAAATTTTTAAAGGAAAAATTACCACTTGATTGTTGGGTCCTTATGAGGTAGTGATCCAAAATTGGGTCCAGGAGGCTTCCTAGGTCCAAAAAAGGCTCAAAAATCAAAGTTCTCGAAATTGGACGAAACCAATTCCATTGCGACTGGCTCATCATGCTAATTCTGACCATATATTTACTTCCTCAAACATAATCCATATGAAAGAGTTATCACACTCTGGCTGTTTTTCCAAACATGCAAAAAGTCAAACAGGTCAACAGTAAAAAAAGTCAATGCTGACGTCATCATGTTGACATGGCAGTGTGACACATGAAATAGGAACAATGGGCTCCGTACAAATGACATGGCCAACTAGGAGGTGACACGTGTCACCACTGGAAGGGTGACACATGGCACATCCATACAGGTGCCACATGGCTTGACCGTACGTTGACACATGGCAGCGCACGGTGTTGACTGGGAAAACATGTGGTAGGTTTGGTTGCTGACTGGGCAGTACACGTGGACCATATGGAGGTTGAAAAGTGGCATCATAATCGACAAATAGGGTGCTGCCACGTGGCACCCTGTGGTTGGCTCGTTGGTATATGCAGTTTTTTGTCTGCTCCGGATTCGAACACGAGACCTCATCACAGTCTATGCCTTGGCGACAGGTCGGGTGCCATTGCACCAAAATTAGGACTTGTTTTATTAACCCATTTTATTAAAATTTAAAGTGTGTTATATATTATATGGAGGGCGGAAAGGGGCTGGGGCTAAGCCCCAGCCGATGGGTGTATGTTCTATGGGACCACATGGTAATATGGCATGAACACCATATACATAACCACCAACGCACGTCCGCTAAAGGATTTGGGGCCATGTGTTAGAGCATAACCACCAGAGGGTTACATGCCATAAGACCTGGAGCCATGAACGTATGCTAGTGCACCGTTAGGGCGTGGTTATATCCATTAGCACCATATGACCAGGGTTTTTCGGGGTGAAGGCCAATGAATAGCCCCTAGGGGGTTGGCGCGCGCCAAGCCTATGACCGATTTTTAGGTGCGCGCGCCAAGCCTATGGGGCTTAACCCATATATTTTTGGATCAATGGGTTTTATTATATGGTTTTTGGATTTTTATATGGATTTTGGCCTGTTAATAGTGGATTTGGCCCAATTTTGGGGGATATTGGGCCTTTTTGGAGGCCAGATTTTGGGAGGAAGTTGGGGAATGATAATCAAATTTAGATCTATATAAACTAGGACTATTTGAGGCCATGGAGGACAGTCATAGAAAATTTATGCCGAAGCAAAGCCAAGCCAAATCCATTTTTATGCAGGGAAGTTGTTGAGGAGGAGACCTTTGCGGGCCATTTCTGGGAGCTCTGGTCATCCATTTTGAGTGTCGTTTCTTCTGTTGGGTTCTAGAGATCCGAGAGAACAAGAACGGATCATTATTATATCCTTTTGGCACTTTTGCAATGTAGTTATTGAGATTTGAACAGAAATAAAGAAGCCTCACCCACTAAGACAAAGGCTCGGAAACGTAGGAAATTTTGTGCTGAACTCCGTTATCACTTCTCTTGTTATGGTTTATTGTTCTTATTACTTCATTTCATTTCTGTAAATGTGTTTATGGCTGTGATATATTATCTCATCTTCTTCCTCTTTCATTAAGCTTCCTTAATTGGTTAATGAACACATGCTTAACAACTCAACCACAGTCATTAACATATCATTTTCGGATTAGGTAGTTTCCATGTATGATAATGGGGTTGCTAAGATAAAAAAAATTGATGATGGACAAGTCTCTTTCGTAGTGAATGGACACCGACTTAAACTTTACCACAAACCCATTTCCAAAGAATATTTTCTACAGGTCATGTAAGCCAACAAGTCATTAGCCTTGGTGGATGGGGAAGTTTCTTCCAGGGATGATTTTAGGGGCTAAATTTCGCCCATGGGCTAATTTTCCATGGTTTTTCCAAAAAACAGATTCGCTATTCTAAAAATGATTTGCCCAAATTCTATATGATAAAATTATTTTACCTTAAAAATCGCCAAAAAATTATACAAACTATATAGAATACTTATAAATTTGAATATTTTTACAAAAATATCGCCAAACATTTATAGTTGGCATATGAAGGATTACTAAGATTCGCCAAGGTTTCTACATTTTAAAATAAATTTCCATCCTTAAAATCATCCATGGAACTTTCTTCTCCCTCCCCCTGTTCTTGAAACTTTTTGATTTCTGATTTTATATATGTAACTGTTTTTTTTTTTTTGATAAACAATTTTAGATATTTCTGCAGGTGTTCATCTAATAACAAGTGGACAACTCCAAGGAGACAAAAAGGGAAGTATTTTACTTCGGAAGAAGATGGTGCTATGTTTTAAATCTTTTGTTTTCTTAAGGACCAATTGGATAATGACTTTTTATTATGCTTAGAAATTGCCTTCTTTAAACTAGCCATTTTTACAAGATTTCTATCTTCCTTTCTCTCAAGGCATATTTCATGGCAGTTGCTCATAATCTCCACCACTAGAGGATATAAAGAAGTGACACTTTGTCTTATCAAACCTATAGGTTACTAGTACAATTTCCCCAAGAACCATGAGTAGGTGAGTAAAGTATCTTTATGAAAGAGTGCAAGAAGGTCTAATTAGCGGCTAACCATGGAAACATCAATATAACTTCAAAAAAGAAGAAAGTGAGTAGGGACTGAAGATACCTTTCTATTCTTTTCCAATGGTACCATTCACTACACATTAAAAATGCTTGATTATAGCATATATTTAGATTGGATACGCCCACTTAAGTATCCCTTACATCAGGACAATCTAAAAGGAATACATAAAAAAAATTCATCCTCTAACTTAAATACCATCACAGTCTAAAATAAAATAAAAATTCAGAGTTGTCTCCCCATCTTCTTGCAAAAATCAATATTTATACAAAAATCTTAAAAGATGGTGGACTAGAATCTGCTGTAAAAGGGTGTAAGAGGATAACCCATCGGGATACTGAACAGGTTTGCTGGAAGCGGGTATCAGCCTATGGTATGACAAGGTAAACCTATCAGAGTAATGAACATGCTTGCTGGCAACGAGGCATTCTACCTAGAGAGGGTGATGATCTCACAAAAAATAAATAAAATTCCTAAATCTTAAAACTTGTCTTGATGTACGACACTACTTGTAGGCAAAGATGAAAATAAGTATACATGGTTAAGTAAAGGTAAATGAACTCCATCAATCTTCCAGTAGGAACTAATATTAAGACAATCCTAAGACTCTCTCGCCTACCTCTTCTTAACTATATGTAGGAAGTTTTGTCCTATAGGAGGGGCCATAATTTAATTGTCTTGTTAGACTAATGTGTGAAATTTGTCTCTACACTTGGAAAACTGTAAATCTTAGGCTATTGGGAGAATTGACTGGTTTCCTATATCTTTGATTGTGAGATGTCACAATACTTAGGAGTGGGGGATGTTTATTAATTGGGTTGGTTGTCATTAATGTCAACCCTTGAAGAAAGTCCGGTAGTGAATTCCGGTAGCACAAAGGTTTGGGTAATGGACCCAAGTTTGTTTGATGGATAATGGTATGAGTTTTGATATATTTGTAGGTAAGACTATTCTATATGGATAGTACATGTCATGCCATTTCCGGTGGTATGTGTAACGTCACATAAATCCTCACGGTTAGAGATTTATGGCCATGTGAAGTTGGATAACCCTCATAAGTCATCTAGAAGCCCCAAAAGGTCAAAGTAGTCAAAGTGTTTGCAAAATAAATTATTTAAATAATAAAGTTAATGGAGAAATCCCCAAAATAAGGAAAGTGGGATGCTACATGCAAGTATAAATAAGAGGAAAGACTCTCTCATTTAATCACACTTGAACCTATTGAATATCATTGAATATCTATTTTGTGAAAGGTTATTTGGGCAAGTATTATTGATAGAGAAAAGTGCGGAAGAAAAGGTGCGACAGGAAAAGTGCGGTAAAAAAACTGCGGTAGGAAAAGTGCGGCAGAAAAAGTGCGGCAGAAAAAGTGAGGCAGAAAAATTGCGGCAGAAAAATCGTGGCAGAAAAATTGTGACATAAAAAGTGCGGCAAAAAAAGTGCGGCAGAAAAATCGCGACAGAAAAAGTGCGGCAGAAAAATCGCGACAACAACATGGTTGGGGTCTATTTATGAGAGATATGACACATCTTGTTTGAGGTATGTTTTTTGAGCTAGGGTTTATCTCTTGGGATGGTATTGGATGTTCAATATTGCTGCATATATCAGATTTGTTGAGTGATACAATTGGTATTTTGTTGTTGGTATTTGGCATATGGGTATTGGTCTTTTGGTTGTGACGTGTTGCTGAAGTTGTTGGTTTAGCTTGAGGCTACATAAGAATGAGGTTGTGATACATGGTTTGATGTAAGGGTTTATGGTATTTGGTTTATAGATAGAGTGATGAATTGTTAGATAACTTTTGATGGTTATATTGGTGTATGTCTTTGGTATATGGTTGAGGTACATGTTGGGTACATGGTTGAGACACGTAGTTGATGAGTTGGCACATACATGAGGTGTATAGTTGATGAGTTGGCACATACATGAGGTGTATAGTTGATTATGTTGGTACATCTTGATGAATCCAGGTTGATGCATGGTACATGTTGGTTCAAGTTATTGGTACAGGTTGTTTGGTGCAGGTTGATTGGTACAGGTTGTTACAGGTAATTGGTACAGGTTGACAAGGGAAATGGTTGATTCAGTGACAGTGACAGGTTGTCTACATTTGGCATTTATATTTTAGGGTGGTTGGATGGGGCAAGGATGTTGGACACACCTACCACACTTAGAGGGGGGTTGAATGAGTGTGGAGCTCTTTTTCCCAAGACTTTCCTCTTACACAAAACTCATTTGTTAGCATTCAAAATTTACTCATTACTCATTGCTTTCATTTATAACCAGTTATATGTGAACATATATCAACAACATATATCGACAACATAGATCATCAATAAGTCATCACCACAAGGAACACAAAGAACAAAAGATGTATGTACAATTTTCTTTTTATTACGGACTACAATCCTTGGGGGTTTTCAACAACAACTGAATAGAGTACAACTCTACAAGAGAACCAACTCTATAATGCAAGACTCAAATTACACCCTCAGCACCAATTGAGATGAGGAAAAAATCCTCAACATATATCAATCTGCAACAGGTATGCGACCTGTCAGTAGTGCAACCCGTGTGTGTATGCGCCCTGGCTCATTACAACCCGTGTATTTACACGACCAATATATACAACAACCTGTGTATGCTTCCTGAACTATTATGGTTTATCTTTTTCATCACATTCTCAGATCCTCTGCAACTTGCAAGAATAATTTATTTTGTCTTCCACTGTTCAACCGGACTACCAACCAGTCACAACACATCCAATCTCTCCAATAGCTTACTCATGCTCCACAACCAATCAATATGAATGCTAACTCAATCATGTATAAGAAACTATTATACCATAGCAATCATATCGCAACTAAATCACAAGTGTACTTCTCACTCCATCAACCAACATAAACCACATCACAACAAAAGAATGCCCTAAGCATTCATAACACAACAAGTAATACTATCCATCAAGACAATAATGTAACCATACCAGTGTCTCAGTGAAAAATCTGAGCCCATAGAATGAAGATCTAGAACATGCTTCAGTCTTCAACTGCCAGTCATCAGTTTAAACACAAATCTCCATGATTTTATCCACTGTACATGCCCTTTCCTCATACATCCCGCGTATGTACACACCCTGGCCCATTAGATCCTCTGTACACCACATAAGCTAGGGTTTTTGAAGCTCCGAGATTTTTTTCGTCAAAATCTCCGATATTGCCGAATCTTTGATGCGTCCATGAGATCCTCCTCACTCTCTCTTTCTTAGAATAGATCTTCAATCATGCTCAAGAGATCCACACCAAATATGCTCTCACATGAAGCTGTCCATCAATATTCCAAAAGATAATCTCACAAGAAGCTCTCCATTGATCCACAAAAAGGATAATTTGCAAGAGACCATTGCTATCTTATTTATACTTTCATCCTCTAGGTCACTTAACCCATCTTCCTTATTTTAGGGTTAACCACTTTCCATAAATATAAATTTCTCCAATACTTTATCATTTAAATATTCCTTCCTGATTTTGTCACTTCACTTTATTATTTAAATAATTTTTCTTGACTTTGTCACTTTATTTTATCATTTAAATAATAATTTTTTTTTTTTCAAGCACTTTGACTTCTTTGACCTTATGGGGCTTCAATCCATCATATGGGGGTCCTTCAACTTCGTAGGGCCATAACTCTCAAACCGTGAGGAGTTATGTGACATTCCACATACCACCTGAAATGGCATGACAAGCACTTGACATCAATCAATCAAACCATTGGCATCAATGACAACATGATCCAACAATCTCCCCCTTTGGCATTGATGGAAATACCAACATTGATGTCAACACCAATCATTCATGTCAACAGGAAGAGAAGGAATGATCTACATCTATAGTCATTAATCATATCAATGTGACTATCTCTCCCCATTAAACATCAATCACATCAATGTGACTATCTCTCCCCCTTTGACATCAATGTAAAAGGGTATTCTCTCCTTGGGGCTGCTCCTCTTTCTTGAACTCACTTTGGGGTTGCTCCCCCTGTCTGAATGCCTTTGATCTTCCTCTGAATAATATCTCCCCTTTTGAACAAGGGATATCACTCTGATGTAATGCTAAAGATACA
Source organism: Picea engelmannii (assembly GCA_009831015.1). Taxonomy (NCBI): domain Eukaryota; kingdom Viridiplantae; phylum Streptophyta; class Pinopsida; order Pinales; family Pinaceae; genus Picea; species Picea engelmannii. The sequence continues at coordinate 1,253,666 of ML779732.1, forward strand.
TCGCTCATACTCCCCCTGGAATTATGCCTCTGTGCTCTTTCTTCAAATATAGGGCTCTTTTCTAGGTATGCATCTGATAAATATCTCCTCCTAGAATCATGAGAAAAAGAATGACTCCCCCTATGGGTATGTCTCCCCCTATCTTCAACCAGATCATAGATCAACCATTCTCTCTATGACGATCCTTGGACCTGTTTATGCATCAAACTTGTGCCATACCATACATCCTGAAACAAAAGATATGTCAACAATAAAATAGAGAATCATGAACAATATATCAACCAAGTACATCATGTACCAAAATGTTCCCACAATGCACAACACCCATGTACATCAACCATGTACATCAACATCATACAATGTGCTAAAATATATCATCCATGGAATGCATTAACCATATGCCTCTATCAACATGTCAACATGTGCATATACCAATATGCCAACCATGTGCATCTACCAATATGCCAACCAAGTGCATCTACCAACATGCCAAACAATTGTCATATCACTCATGATATGTCTCTACCATGAACCAAGTATCAAACAAATACTAATTGTTGTGATAATAAGGTGATACCAATGGTGTAGTATCATCAAACATATGCCATATATGAGTGTACCAAAAATCACCATGCACAAGTAGAAAAACACGATGAATCCTCATACATGTATGCCAAATCTTCCATAACATATATGCCAATCAAACTACTAGTAGGTGTCTCTACCAATGTACCAATCATGAATCAACTATAGATCAAGCCATGACTCATCAATGATGTATAACATGATCACTTCATCAACTCACCAACTTCATGTCCCAATATGTATCCCATCCATAGGCCAAAAGCATGTATCAGGTTTTTCAACAAGTAAACTTCCAGTCAAGATACATTACATGACCAAGGTGTCACAACTCCACTGTTATAACCAACAAAAATGCATCAATCCATACTCATAGGTTAGTGCCATGCACCCGAGATTTTATTTTACATAATCCAAAAGGTGAACATTTAAGCCTGCAACAAACAGTGTCAGAACCTGCAACAAACAATGTCAACCCCTTAATCACAGAGTTATATCATTACATTAAGATGCAACCCATGTGCATTGCCTTTTCCCCAGGTCTTTTCCACATATACACGACCTGGTGCGCAACAGAGCGCATGTACGTGACCCGCGTATGCCTCTGTAGATAATACACTTGAACTCCCCTTTAGTCTTTCATTTTGATCTGGCTGCTCTATCTTCTTCACCCACTTCTATAGATGTCCCTGCTTGTAATGATCCCAAGCCCAATTTTGTCTTGGAATCACTAACTACCAATGGTTTGTCGATGTGCAGGTGTTTATTGAGTTATTAAGTGCATACAAGATTCATTCAACACATGAAGATCATCATACATTCAAAATATAGAAGCATAGGCAAAGATCTGACCCTTTTATTATAAGCAATGTAGGATCAATACAATAGAAGGCCGATCTGGCATAAACCTCAGATGGCCATACAAACCAGATATGAGCTGCTACAAAATGATCCTGACAATACAAAAGAAGCCTCTAAAGGCTGGACAAGTAATGAATACCAGTACCAAGCAGATCTGAATGTCAAACCCTCCAACTAGAGAGTGCCATGCTCCAAGTGGGGACTGAAGCCCTTAATAATTCAGCCATGATGGAAGAATGCTCCAAATGAGCCCAAACTCGGTCAAGTAATAGATCAGGGTAGTGGGGTTCTCCTCCTGAAGTTTCAAGCCCAACGTCCAAGGAAAACCTCTCCACCTGGGAAATATTCTAAGAGAGTTGCGCCCTCCTGTATGGCTAAATCGAACCCTCCTCAAGGGTATGGTGCGCCCTTGCTGGAAATTCCCCAACAATACGACCCTGCTATCTTCTGAAGCTCTAGAAGGGAATATGCTGAGAATAGAATGGTGTGGAGGAATATTTCATCCCCGAGACCAAGCTGTGGAACAAGGTGAGTGGATATTTCACCACTGAGTTGCTCACAAGGGTTTGTACAACAAACCCCCAAACTGAATGCTCAAGAGCACTAACAAGAAATATACCAAAATCAGAATGCCTCATAGGTGCGCCCCAACCTCTTACTTATACTTTTCCCCTCTGATTCTTTGTTGAGTTAGGTTAACTCCCAGGGTTAACTTCTATTCTTCTATTGAGTTATCTTTTACTCCTTTTATCCTTTTCCTTTCTCAAGTCAACTTAAAAATATAACTTTAGTCTAGTTGACCTCCCCCCTCAGTGTGAGACTATGA
>ML779732.1:1262875-1306652 GCA_009831015.1 Picea engelmannii
GTGGTTGCAGTTTCTCCGCTCCACTTCTTTTAATGGAAGCCTTCCTGTATGGTTGCAGTCTCAGATAGACTAAGTCGCCAACCTCAAAGGTAGGATCAACTCAGTGCTTGTCTGCTTGGACCTTCTGTTGGTTTTGTGCCCTTTGCAGATGATCCTTCAGTTCCCTGAGAATATCTTGGCTCTGCTCGATCTAATCCTATACCATAGGTGCCCTGCTGTCACCAAACATAATCTCCACAAATGATAAAGGATCATAGCTATACAAGGCTCGGAATGGTGACATGCAAATGGACATGTGATGGGTGGTGTTGTAGCAATACTCTCACAGATGCAACCATCTGACCCATGCTTTCTGTTGCCCCGCCACATAGTTTCTGAGGTAGCCCTCCACCCATTTGTTGACTATCTCTGTTTGTCCATCCATCTGAGGGTGATAGCTAGTGCTAGGGGTCAAGGCCGTACCAACCAACCTGAATAATTCCTGCCAGAAAGTACTTATAAACCTGCTATCCCTATCGCTGACAATGGTCTTGTGTAGGCCGTGCAACCTGAAAATCTCCCTGAAGAACAGTTCAGCCACCTATGTTGCACTGAAGTCAGTAGCTATGGTGAATAAATGTGCAAACTTTGTTAACTTGTCCAGCACTACAAATATGCAGTCCTTCCCTTGTGTCTTTGGCAGTCCAATGATGAAATCCATGGATATGCTTTCCCACTTGTGCTCTGGAATGAGCAAGGGTTGCAAGAGTCCTGCTGGTTGCGTGTGCTCAACCTTGTTTGCCTGACATGTAGTACACTCTTTGACGTGCTTAATCACATCCTCCTTGAGACCCTTCCAAGAGAACCTTTCTCTCACCTGCCTGTACGTCTTGCTGATCCCCTGATGTCCTATCATTGGTGAATCATGGCACGCCTGCAATACTTTAGCCTTGAATGTTGATCCAGGAGCCAAGAAGATTCGGTCTTTGTAGTAGATGAGGTCATTTATAACCTTGAAATCTTCATCTTGTACCTGTCCGTCCAGTAGCTGGCATGCAAACTGATCCTCTGCATACTCCATCACCAGATGGTCTTTCCAGTCAACTCTTACCCCTGTTATGGCAAAGATGGATGGCCTCCTGGATAAGGCATCATCCACCACATTGTTCTTCCCCTTGAAAAACTCAATATCAAAGTCGTAGGCCTGTATTCTGCTTACCCATTTTTGTTGCCTCTCGTTCAAGTCCTTCTATTCCAATAGATATTTGAGACTGTTATGATCTGACTTGACCACAAACCTGGAACCCACCAAGTATTGTCAGAGTTTAGCTAGTGCATGCATGATAGCCAACATTTCTTTGTCATAAATGTTGTAGAGTAGTTCGGGACCCCTGAGCTTCCGAATCTCATAGGCAAGAGGGTGCCTCTTTTGCATCGGTATGGCCCCTATCCTTCCCCGGAGGCATCACATTCCAAGGTAAAAGGAAGACTGAAATTTGGAAGGGCTAAGACTGGGCACGTACTCATCACTTCCTTCATCTTATCCATCGTTATTTGAGCCTCCTTGTCCCACTTGAAGGCTCCTTTCTTAGTCAAATCGGTCAAGGGTGCACACAGCTGAGAAAATCCTTTGGCAAATTTCCTGTAATACGTGCACATACCCAGAAATCCTCTCAATTCGGTGAGTGTCTTAGGAGTAGGTCATTCCATGATGGCTTGTATTTTCTCCTAATGTACCTGTACCCCTTTTGCCCTGATGATGTGTCCTAAATAGAGGACATCTGTCATTCCAAACTCACATTTTGACTCCTTATCATACAATGACTTTTCCTCCATGATTGACAAAATTTGATCCACATGCCTGAGATGCTCCTCCCATGTCTTGCTGTAGATAAGAAAGTCATCAAAAAATACCAACAGGTACTTCCTCAGCTTCTTGTTGAACACCTAGTTCATACATGATTGGAATGTAGCAGGGGAATTGGTTAAACCAAAGGGCAGCACCAAAAACTCATAATGGCCGTAGTGACATCTAAAAGCGGTTTTTGAGATGTCTTCCTCCCTCATCTTGATCTGATGATAACCAGAGCGAAGATCAATCTTCTTGAAGTAGATGGCCCCATGCAGTTCGTCCAATAGTTCATCAATCCTGGGTATCGGGTACCTATGTTTTTTGGTCTTTTTGTTCAAAGCCCTGAAGTCAATGCACATTCTCATAGTGCCATCTTTCTTCTTCACCAACACTACTGAAGAAGCAAAAGGGCTACTGCTGGGCCTGATATGCCCCATGTCCAGAAGTTCCTTGATGACCTTCTCTATATTGTCTTTGTACTTCTTGGGGTGTCTGTATGGTGTGGTGATAATTGGTTTGGCCCCTTCCTCTAGCTCAATAATGTGCTCAAACCCCCTATCTGGTGGTACCCCTGGAGGAATAGGCCCAAACACCTTGTGGTGCCTGTCAAGGATTTCTTTGATCTCTGGAGTGTAGTGAACCTTGCCCTGTTCATCCACACGTGTCATAATCCTGCATTCCACTGCATATACTATCTCATCCCTCCAGAAGATGGCCTCCATCCTCTTGGCCGTGACTACCTTTGTAGCATTCCCTGTCATACCCCTCATTACTACCTTTCATCCACCTTCCTCTGTGAATGACATTTCCATCATTTTGTAGTTGGTGGTGATAGGCCCCAATGTGCTGAGCCACTGAACCCCTAGGATGATGTTGGTGTCCGGAAGGTCCATGACATAGACGTCATGTATCATCTCGTGCCTACCCAAGGTAAGCTTCATGCCCATAATATATTTTTCACAGGGTATAGTGCTTCCTCTTGCAACCTCCACTTTGAATCCTTCAAATTCTACTATAGGTATGTGCCTCCTCTTCAATAATGTTGCATGAATGAAGTTGTGGGAAGCTCCTCCATCAATCAAGACCAAAACTCTTTGACCCTGAAAGAACCCTCTCATTCGGAAGGTGTTATACTTGGGTACCCCACTGATAGATGCCAAGGTGGCCATAATATCCTGTCTCGTGGTCTGTTCCTCCTCTACTTCCTCAGTGGTTTCTGCCTCCATGTTCTGTATCTGGCCAATCTCATCTTCCTCTTCATTGTCTGAAGTGACCTCAATGTAGTGCACCTGACCACGTCCCATGAACTTGTGTGATGGGTTCCATGGTTCCTTGCATGTGAAGCAGAGTTGCTTCCTCCCCAGTTCTCTTCTAGTGTTGTCATCTATTCTGCCATGACCTCTGTCAAAACCCTTAGGGTCACGTCCTCCCTAGTTTATTGGAGGCCTTTGATCTCTTCCACCATTGTTGAGAGGTGGTATGGGTATGAATTTAGGTTTAGCGGCTGGACCCAAATCCCTCATCTTCCAAATGGCCTCTTGTAGGCTGGTAGGCTTGAATTCCTTTACCCAACCCTTCAAAGGTTCCATCAACCCTTCTGTGAAAAGCAACATGAACCTGGTCGGGGACATATCTTGTACCATAACTGTAAGCCTCTGGAATTCATCAATATATACTTCAGTCGTACTTGTTTTCTTAAGTTGGGTGAGCTCCTGGAAATGAAGCTCAGGATCTCCTTGATCAAACCTATCAATGAGCCTCTGAGTGAATTCTGTATAGGACATTATCTGATTGTGGCTGAGTGTGGTGAGTCTGTGATACCACCAATCATGAGTCTTTCCATCCAAATACATAGTGGCAAACTTGATGGCCTCTATCGCGTTCATGGGGTTGAGCTGTAAATAGGTATCCAGCTTCTGTACCCAAGATTGTGCCGTCATCTTGGTCGTACCATCAAAGTATGGAATTTCTATCTTCCCTGTTCTACGTTCAAACTCAAAACTACCCTTGTGGTTTGTCCTAGGTTGATTTCTGAACCTAAGTTGGCAATACTGATCTAGGGACATTTGTCTTTGGACCTTCATATCCAAACTGTAGTATTCTTTGGCACTCCTTTCCATTTGTTCCACAAATTCTTCTACCTGTTCCTGTTGCCCTTGCTCATCTATGAATGTGGGAATGTAAGGTCTAGGGTTAGCTCTGCTACCTAAATGTCGACCAAGCTGATCATCTGTGAACGTAGGTATGTATCGTCTCTAATTGACCCTGCTACCCATCTGACCCTGGGCCATGTCTCCATCCAGACTTCCTTCGGATCTAACTACTTTCTCCAGATTATATCTGATCTCCTCGTGGATTTCCCCGGATCCACCAGCCTCCTTGTTCCTATACATATCCGGGTTCCTCCCTTGATGAGTCACTTGCATTAGAAGTTCATTTATCTTGGATTGATTCTTGTTCATTATCTGCAGGTTTTCGTCAACCCTCTTCAAGGTTTCAGAGAGTTCGGCTTGTCCCCTTCTGCTGGTTTCATGGTACTCATCCAAGTGTCGGACCAATGTTCTTTCCGTACGATTGACAGATTGCTGGAACTTGTCAAATTCTACTGCTATGCGAGCCAAGCCTAGAGATTCATGGTCATCCCCTGATCCTTCCATTTCGGCCTCTGTTTCACTGCTCAGTTTCGTCCTTCTACCCATGAGAGCACCACTGTACCTCTGTATGCACTGATCCTTCCACAGGTTTGGGGGGATCGAAGCTCTGATACCACTGTAATGATCCCAAGACCAGTTCTGGCTTGGAATCACTAAGTACCAATGGTTTGTCGATGTGCAGGTGTTTATTGAGTTACTAAGTGCATACAAGATTCATTCAACACATGAAGATCATCATACATTCAAAATATAGAAGCACAAGCAAAGATATGACCCTTTTATTATAAGCAATGTAGGATCAATACAATAGATGGCCGATCTGGCATAAACCTTAGATGGCCATACAAACCAGATATGAGCTGCTACAAAATGCTCCTGACAATACAAAAGAAGCCTCTAAAGGCTGGACAAGTAATGAATACCAGTACCAAGCAGATTTGAATGTCAAACCCTCCAACTAGAGAGTGCCATGCTCCAAGTGGGGACTGAAGCCTTCAATAATTCGGCTGTGATGGAAGAATGCTCCAAATGAGCCCAAACTCGGTCAAGTAATAAATCAGGGTAGTGGGGTTCTCCTCCTGAAGTTTCAAGCCCAACGTCCAAGGAAAACCTCTCCACCTGCGAAATATTCTAAGAGAGTTGCACCCTCCTGTATGGCTAAATCGAACCCTCCTCAAGGGTATGGTGCGCCCTTGCTGGAAATTCCCCAACAGTACGACCCTGCTATCTTCTGAAGCTCTAGAAGCGAATATGCTGAGAATAGAATGGTGTGGAGGAATATTTCATCCCCGAGACCAAGCTGTGGAACAAGGTGAGTGGATATTTCACCACTGAGTTGCTCACAAGGGTTTGTACAACAAACCCCCAAACTGAATGCTCAAGAGCACTAACAATAAATATACCAAAATCAGAATGCCTCATAGGTGCGCCCCAACCTCTTACTTATACTTTTCCCTTCTAATTATCTGTTGAGTTAGGTTAACTCCCAGGGTTAACTTCTATTCTTCTGTTGAGTTGTCGTTTACTCCTTTTATCTTTTTCCTTTCTCAAGTCAACTTAAAAATATAACTTTAGTCTAGTTGACCTCCCCCCTCAGTGTGAGACTATGACCTAGTGGGGGTGCCCAGGCCACTGAGTCTCCTCATCACCTCTCTAAGAGGTGGGGGGCATTACACTGATCCTTAGAACTTGAGCTCTGAGCATCCATCTTTTCAAAGATGTCTCCCTTTCTTGCTTCATTCCTTCTTCTAGACATGCTATTTGAAGTCCTCATCATGGACTTTCTTCTTGTGTTCTAGTACTCCTGGGATTTGTGGCCAAGTCCACTGCACCTGTAGCATCTAATAGTGTTACAATGAACAACAATGTGTCCTACTTGATCACATCTCCAACACCTCATGGTGTTATAAATCTTCTATTATATCTCCTTTCATAAGATCTACATTCAAAAGCTTTGCGACCATATCCATTACGTGAATAACAATGCCCATGAAAAATACTTTCATACCTTTGCTTTGGTGTCCCAAGAATAACTTCTTGATGTCTTCCTTGCTTTGTTCTTTTGCAATTTTCTTTGCCTTGTGTATATGGTTGTTTTGCAACATTGTCTTCCTTCTTTGATGTACTTACCTCATGCTTCTTTGAGGTGCTTTCTTCAGCATGTGCAGTTTCCTTTTTGTATCCAGGACCTGATTTATCATATGGTGATATTTGACTTTCCAAGATATCATCCAATATTAGTGAGCTATTCAAGAATTTATTTGACTTCTCCACTTTCTTTCTAATATCAACAATTTCAACTTCTAACTTACAACATGATTCTTCTTTTTCATTTATTTGATTTTTCAATAGTTCCTCTATCCTTTTGGTTCTTCAATTTGGGTCTTGAGATGGACAATAGTTTCAAAACTTTTTCAAATCTCATCATCTACATTCATATCTTCTTTTCCATTCTTTAGTCTTGTAATCTCTTCTTCCTTTTCTTCTAATTGAGTCTTATTGTTCTCTTCTTGTTATTTAAGCATTTCTTTTAACTTTAAGATGTTCCTTTGATTCCTCCTAAGAAACTTCTTTGTGTTATCCGAAAGATAGTTATAGTGTGTATAATAATGATCATTTCTATATCTATATAAACCCTCTTCAACTTCCTTTTAAAGTTCTAATATATTTTATTCTATTCTTTCAATGGGATAACGACCATCAAACTTTACATCAACTATTTCTAGATCTTCTTCTTCACTTGAGAAATATTCGACATCATCACATTTTGAATCATTGCAATCAAGGGTCTTTGAGGATTCTTTACCTTTATTGAAGTATCTTCAAGATCTTCCTTTTTTCCAACATTATCACATGATTCTTTCCTTCATTTGAAATGTCTTCAAGATCTTCATTTGTGCTAACACCATTACTTGATTCTTTGTCTTCATTTGAAATGTTTTCAAGATCACATTTAGAAATCATGCAGTCAAGGGTTTTTGGAGATTCTTTACCTTTAATGATCTTGATGGAGTGATCTTCAATATCTTCCTTCTCCTTCTTCCTTTGATATGTCTCCTCTAGCTTTAGCCATAGATCCTTGGTGGAAGTGCATTGTCCCATGATCTCTTTGATAGGGCTTGAGAGTCCACTAAGAATGGTCTTGAGAGCCAATGCATCATTATTCTTTCCTTCCCTTTGAGTTGAAAACTTTGACTTGTTCTTCAAAGGAACTGATCCACCAATGGCTGCCTTCCAAATTGCTACTCCCATTGTCTTCAAATGTAATCTCATCTCTATTCTCAAAGTATAATAGTTTTCTTCATTAAGGATTGGAACTTCATCATCCATTTGTGTGTTTATGGATATAATTCAATCTTGTTAAGGCTTGTAGTGAAGGTCTGCTCTGATACCAATTGTTGGACACATCTACCACACTTAGAGTGGGGGGTGAATGAGTGTGGGGCTCTTTTTCCCAAAACTTCCCTCTTACACAAAACTCATTTGTTAACATTCAACATTTACTCATTACTCATTACTCATTGCTGTCATTTATAACCAGTTAGATGTGAACATATATCAACAACATAGAACATCAATAAGTCATCACCACAAGGAACACAAAGAACACAAGATGTGTGTACCATTTTATTTTTATTACAGACTACAATCCTTGGGGTTTTTCAGCAACAACTGAATAGAGTACAACTCTACAAGAGCACCAACTCTATAATGCAAGACTCAAATTACACCCTTAGCACCAACTGAGATGAGGCAACATTCCCCAACAAATATCAATCTGCAATAGGTATATGACCTATCAGTAGTGCAACCCGCATGTGTACGTGACCTGGCTCACTACAATCCACGTATGTACACAACCAATATATACAACAACCTGCGTATGCCTTCTGAGCTATTAGGGTTTATCCTTTTCATCACATACTCAGATCCTCTGCAACCTGCAAGCATAATTTCTTCTATCTTCCACTGTTCAACCTGACTACCAGCTAGTCACAACACATCCAAGCTCTCCAATAGCTTACTCATGCTCTGACACCAATCAATATGAATGCTATCTCAATCATGTATAGACAACTAGTATACCATAGCAATCATATCGCAACTGAATCACAAGAGTACTGCTCACTCCATCAAACAACATAAACCACATCACAATAGCCATACCAAGAATTCCCTAAGAATTCATAACACAACAAGTAATACTATCCATCAAGACAATAATGTAACCATACCAATGTCTCAGTGATAGATCTAATCCTGTAGAATGCAGATATGGAACTTGCTTCAGTCTTCAACTGCCAATCATCAGTTCAAACACAAATATCCATGATTTTATGCACTGTACGCACCCTTTCCTCATACACCCCACCTATGTACATGCCCTGACCCATTACAACCCGCGTAAACCTCAGAAGCTAGGGTTTCTGAATCTCCGAGACTTTTGTTGTCAAAATCTACGATATTGCCGAAACTTTGATGCGTCCATGAGATCATCCTCACACTCTCTTTCTTAGAATAGATCTTCAATCATGCTCAAGAGATCCACACCAAAGATTCTCTCACAAGAATCTCTCTATCAATACTCCAAAAGATAACCTCACTAGAAGCTCTCCATTGATCCACAAAAAGGATAATTTGCAAGAGACCATTGCTATCTTATTTATACTTTCATCCTCTAGGTCACTTAACCCATCTTCCTTATTTTAGGGTTAACCACTTTCCATAAATAGAAATTTATCCAATACTTTATCATTTAAATATTCCTTCTTGATTTTGTCACTTCAATTTATTATTTAAATAATCCTTCTTAACTTTGTCACTTTATTTTATCATTTAAATAATAATTTCTTCTTTTTAAATCACTTTGACTTCTTTGACCCTATGGGGCTTCAAGCCATCATATGAGGTTCCTTCAACTTCATAGGGCCATAACTCTCAAACCGTGAGGAGTTATGTGACATTCCACATACCACCTGAAATGGCATGGCAAGCACTATCCATCTAGGATAGTTTCACCAAAAAAATAATTGATCCTCATCTCATTATTCCACATACAAGCATTGGTTATCTCAACCACAACTCAACCACAAAGCATCTTCCCGTGAGGGATTTCACCATATGGGGACCACTTTGGAGTTCGTCCATTTCTTCTTCTTATCAACCATGACAAGAAAATAATGAGTCATATTTACATCAAACAAACTATGCATCATATGCAAATGAATCCATCTTCATCATGTATCAATGACAACTCATTGATCCATATTCATCTATGCATCATATCAATGATAAATTATTTATCCATATTCATCGATTGGTTTCCACTTGACATCTATCATTCTCATCAAGGACAATACATATACATTGTGCATCAATCATCAATCAATCAAGCCTATCAATCAATCCATTGACATCAATCAATCACTAAATCACTTGACATCAATCCTTTGACATCAATCAATCAAACCATTGGCATCAATGACAACATGATCCAACAAAGGAAAGGTGGTTGTATCCACCTTCCGGTTGTAGCTGAAGAACTTAGGGGGTTTTAGCCTCCTTCTTGTTGTAGCCAGAGAATTGGGGAGTTGGAGCTTTCCTCAGGTTGTAGCCTAAGAAACTAGGAGGTTGGAGCCTCCTTCCAGTTGCAGCTGGAAAACAAAGGAAGTTGGTGCTTCCAATGAATGTAATTCTTCAAGAAATATAAGAAAAAACATTCTGTGGTTTTCTCCCACTTTGGGTTTCCACGTAAAAACACTGGTGTGTTGTGTATGTGTATGATTGCTCATTTGTTCATTGTTTATTTACTCTGCAATTATTGGATGATAATGCTACATTGATATAACACTTGAATCATATGATTAAAAATGATTAAATTTCTCTATTACTGATTCACTCCCCCTCTCAGTAATCCAACAATTGGTATTAGAGCCGGTTCCTTCAGGAAAAAATTTAACCACTGGAAGGAGATCATGGATTATTCTGAGAATGGAGTACCAATGTTTAATGGTCATAATGGTTTTAAGTATGAGATGTGGATCACAAGTACATAAGTATTTTTATAGGCACATGGACATTATATTTGGCTATCAGTTGTTACAAGATATGATAGTTCAAAAAGGGAAAAGATTACAACCAAGAAGTAATTGAAGAAGAATAACAAAATAGCAATGGATTTCATCTAGGAAGGATTACCTAATCCAGTAAGAGAAAAGGTTGGTAAATTTTCATCAACCAAATAACTTTGGGATAAGTTACATGACATATATTATTCACCCATCGCAGATTCAGAAAATGCCAAAGAAGATGCAAATACATATCAATAAGAATTATGTTCACCATGTCAAACAGATTCAGAAGATGAAGAGTACATAATCACCAAATAATTGATTAGTGCTTTAGATTAACTAAGAGAACAAAACAAGTCACTCAAGAAAGAATTGATGAAACAAAAGGAAAGTGTTCTGATTTTTGAAGAATCCCAACATGTCATCGAGAACTTAAGAACTCAGCTAGAAGAAGCCAGAAAGATCGAAGAAAATATTAAATATCAAAAGCAGTATTTGGAAGACAACATAGAAGCACAAAAGGAAGAAGTAGAAATGAGAGAGAATATATTGAAAGATCATATTAAGGAAAGAACTAACGATCTAAACTAGCTTGAGGTAGAGTTTGTTCAAGAAGAGAAAGGACTTGAAGAATAAATATTCACATTAAAAATTCAGCTTGAAGAAGCGAAAAGAACTGAAGAAGTCATGAAGTCTCAGATAATGAAGAAAGAAGAAGAGGTTGAGAAGATTGAAGAAGAAGTTGTCACATTGAGAAGTGAAATCATCAAGCTCAACAAGAACGTTGAAGAGATAAAAAAATCCACATTAGTTATAGAGAATGAAGAGAAGCACTCTAGGTTGCTAGAAAAGAAGAATGAAGAAAATATAAAGAGTTATGGGGAAGTACTCAAAGGAAGGAATAATGGTCAACTGAAATCTAAGAAAACTATTGAAGATACATCTTCAAGAAGACCATCCATGTTCAAGCCACAAAGAAGATTCAATCATGATCATGATCAGTCAAGGAAAAAATTCAGAAGGACTACGCCACAAAGAAGATCATTCACTCCCAGGTATGCAAATTTATTTTATGGTCATTTTTTTTATTGTACTAACTTTGGACATAAGGTTGCATATTGCAGGGATTATAAAATAAATGTTCAAGCAATAAATGCCTATGTGGTCCCACGTAACAATGAATGTTACAAATTTCATAACTATGGACACATAGCTAGTGATTGTAGAAGCATGATCGATACTTCCATGAAAGAGAACATTGATATCAGATGTAAGAAAGTGTGGATAAGAAAACACTAAGAATAGGTGAACAAAGACCAGGTCCCATAGATCACAAGATTGAAAATAAAACGATATGAAGAAAATTCTATAGAGAAAAAAAAAGATGTCAGATACAAAAAGGTTTGGAAAATAACTGAAAGAAAAGAAGGATAGGTAAATAAGGAACATGTTCAAGAGATTGTACTTTCAGAAATTGTAGTGAAAGATGAATCCATAGATAGAAAGAAAGAAGTCAGAGCTTAGAGAGATGATGAATATACCAATGAAGATGATGATGAATCTACCATTGAAGATGATGATGAATACACATCAGAGCAAGAATTGTTCTGAGCCATTTGGCTTAGAGACTCCTAGGTAATATGAATATTAGACAAGGGGTCTATGCGATAGCTATGATAGACCAAAGAACCATCCTTCGAGTAACTTGCAGAGTTTGAGAAGACAAATCCAGAGCAATCAGTTAGCATAAGTACAATTTGATGGATTAATCAAGACTTCATGATAGTATAGTGATAAATAGGTCAGCATTATGGACAATTGCGCAAGTAGAGTCTTGGAAAATATGGACGGGAGCATGGATTCATAGATTGGTTGAAAGAGTGGTTCAGAGACAAAAGAACATTATCGTAATGGATGACAATTACATAGTAAATGACTTGAACAATGCTAATGGATTCCAAATTGACAGATATCTTTTGGACACATGCAATGCATACAACGGTTTACATTCAAAACAGAGTAATGCTCAGAAACAACACTGACAAAAATCCCTACGATCTATGGAAAGGAACACCAACAAATGTGAACCACTTCAAATTATTTGGAAGCAAATGCTACATCAAAAGAGAAAATGAAAGAATGAGAAAGTTTGACTCTCGTGTGGACAAAGGAGTACTTGTTGGTTACTCAAGTACAAGGAAAGTATACAAGTGTTACAATTTGAGGTTTAACAAAGTTGTGGAAAGAATCAATGTAACAATTTATGAAACAAGTGGATGCAAATTAAAGGAAAAAGAAAATGAATCAATGGAACAACTTTATGAAGAAGAAGCAGAAGATGAAGAAGAAGTAGAAGGGGAATATGAAGAGGATCAAAACGAAGTAGAAGATAAAGTTCATCAAGTGCCTCCAGAGACACCTAGCAAATGAGTACAAAAGAATCATCCTTCAGATTAGATTATCGGTAACAAAGATGCAGGAGTTGAGACTAGAAGAAGAAACAGTTCACCATAACAAACACACCTAACACTCTCATCTACGATTGAACTAATTTTTTTGAATAGGTCAACAAGGATGAATTTTTCAATAAGGCCATGGATGAATAATTGGATCAAATAGAGAAGAATGACACTTGGGAATTGGTTCCAAGACCAAAGAATAAGAATGTGATTGACACAAAGTGGGTATTCAGAAATAAATTGAATGAAGATGGACACAAGTTACAAGGAACAAAGCTAGATTGGTATGTAAAGGATACACACAGATTGAATGAATCGACTTTGAAGAGACATTTGCTCCAGTTTCTAGAATGGAAGCAATCTTATTGCTCCTAGATTATGCATGCTCCAATAATATTAAAGTGTATCAAATGGACGTGAAATCAATTTTTTTGAATGAGGAACTTGAAGAAGAAGTCTACATTGAACAACCAGAAGGATTTCAGTTGTCATAGAATGCATATTATGTGTGTAAATTGAAGAAGGCCTTGTATGGTCTAAAACAATCTCCTTGAGCATGGTACTCTAGACTGAATAAATATCTAGAACATCCAGGGTTCAGAAAAGGAAGTGCATACAACAACCTCTACATCAAGCCAAAAATTTGCAAAGGATATGCATAATGAATTTGAAATGTAATTACTTGGAGAAATATCCTTCTTTTTGGGTCTTCATATATGTCAAA
This sequence comes from Picea engelmannii, assembly GCA_009831015.1. NCBI lineage: Eukaryota > Viridiplantae > Streptophyta > Pinopsida > Pinales > Pinaceae > Picea > Picea engelmannii. The sequence goes on from ML779732.1 coordinate 1,276,114, forward strand.
GAAACCAAGGAATATTTATTTCTCAAACTAAGTATATCAGAGAAATGCTAAAGAGGTTCAGAATGGAATATTGCAAACCACTTACCACTCCTATGCAAACCAGTTGCAAGTTGAGAAAATATGACGATTCAAAGTCTACATACCAGAGGAAATACAGGTCAATGATTGCTAGCTTACTATATATGACAACATCCAGACCGTATGTAATGCAGGAAGTTAAACATGTGGCATGATTTCAAGCAACACCAAAAGAATCACATGTATTAGTAATGAAGAGGATTTTCAGATATCTCAAAGGAACATTAGAGTTTGGATTATGGTATCCAAAAAGAAAGGATCAATAACTTATTTCCTACACAGATGCAGATTGGGCAGGTTGCATTAATGATCGATGAAGCACCAGTGGAGAAAAGTTCTACTTGGGTGATTGTTTAGTATCATGGTTAAGCAAGAAATGATCATCAATATCCTTATCTACAGCCGAGACATATTATATTGCAACAAAAACATGTTGTACACAGGTTCTATGGATGAAACAAACTCTGACAGATATACAAGTTGAGTATGATGAGCCCATTCCAATCTATTGTGATAATACAAGTGCCATCAGTGTCTGAAAGAACCCGATGATGCACTCCAAGATGAAGCACATTCCAATAAAGTATCACTTTCTATGGGAACATGTTGCAAAGAAGAACATCAGAGTTGAATATGTGGGCACAAAAGAATAAGTGGTAGACATATTTACAAAACCGCTTCCATGGGAAGCCTTTGAGTATATTCACCGGAGACTTGGAGTAATTTCTACTCCAAAATGAATTATTTTGAATTCTTATCTTATATGTCTTATATATACACGAGGAATCACCATACAAAGGAAAATTCAGGTCGGAAGATCAGTTTAAGGAAGAGTTCATTCAGGGGGAGTATCCCCAAGGACAGTTCAGTTAGGGGTAGCATCCCTGGATGGAAAGATACCTTTTCCATTGATGACAAAGGCAGAGAGATTTATCATATGTAGAACACATATGCATGGTTCCAGGGGGAGTGATGGTCATAGGAGGAGCATGAGTGATATGCCTTCAATATTGCATGACATGAATTCAGTATTGCATCAGAGTGTTGCCATCGATGCCAAAGGGGGAGATTGTTGATTAATTGGGTTGGTTGTCATTAATGTCAACCCTTGAAGAAAGTATGGTAGTGAAATTCGGTAGCACAAAGGTTTGGGTAATGGACCCAAGTTTGTTTGATGGATAATGGTATGAGTTTTGATATATTTGTAGGTAAGACTATTCTAGATGGATAATACATGTCATGCCATTTACGATGGTATGTGGAATGTTACATAACTCCTCATGGTTAGTGTTATGGCCATGTGAAGTTGGAGAACCCTCATGAGTCATCTAGAATCACCAAAATGTCAAAGTAGTCAAAGTGTTTGCAAAAGAAATTATTTAAATAATAAAGTTAATGGAGAACTCCCTAAAATAAGGAAAGTGGAATGCTACATGAAAGTATAAATAAGAGACAAGGCTCTCTTAGTTAATCACACTTGAACCTATTGAATGTCATTGAATATCTATTTTGTGAAAGGTTATTTGAGCAAGTATTATTGATAGAGAAAATTGCAGCAAAAAAAGTGCGACAGGAAAAGTGTGGAAGGAAAAATGCAGCAGGAAAAGTGCGACATAAAAAGTGTGGTAGGAAAAGTGCAGTAGAAAAAGTGCGGCAGAAAAATCGCGATAGAAAAATTGCGGCAGAGAAATTGTGGCAGAAAAAGTGCGGCATAAAAATCATGACAGAAAAATCGTGGTAGAAAAAGTGCGGCAGAAAAATCATGGCAGAAAAAGATCGGCATAAAAATCGCGGCATCAACATGGTTGGGGTCTATTTATGAGAGATATGGCACATCTTGTTTGAGGTATGTTTTGTGAGATATGGTTTAGCTCTTGAGATGGTATTGGATGTTCAATATTGCTGCATATATCAGATTTGTTGAGGGATACAGTTGGTATTTGACATATGGGTATTGGTATTTTGGTTGTGTTGTGTTGCTGAAGTTGTTGGTTTAGCTTGAGGCTACATAACAGTGAGGTTGTGGCACATGGTTTGATGTAAGGGTTTATGGTATTTGGTTTATGGATAGAGTGATGAATTGTTAGATATATTTTGATAGTTGTATTGGTGTATGTCTTTGGTATATGGTTGAGTTACATGTTGGGTACATGGTTGAGACAAGTAGTTGATGAGTTGGCACATACATGAGGTGTATAGTTGATGAGTTGACACATACATGAGGTGTATAGTTGATGATGTTGGTACATCTTGATGAGTCAAGGTTGATGCATGGTACATGTTGGTTCAGGTTATTGGTACAAGGATTTTGGTGTAGGTTGTTACTAGTTATTGGTACAGGTTGACAGTGACAGGTTGACAGTGGAAGTGGTTGATTCAGTGACAATGACAGATTGTCTACATTTGGAATTTATATTTCATGGTGGTTGGACGTGGTAAGGAAAGGTGGTTGTATCCACCTTCTAGTTTTAGCCAAAGAACTTAGGCGGTTTTAGCCTCCTTCTTGTTGTATCCAAAGAATTAGGGAGTTGGAGCTTCCCTTAGGTTGTAGCCTGAGAAACTAGGGGGTTGGAGCCTCCTTCCAATTGCAGCTGGAAAACAAAGGAAGTTGGTGCTTCCAATGAATGTAATTCTTCAAGAAATATAAGAAAAAAAATTATGTGGTGTTGGCACAGGGGAAGACCCAGGGTTCAACGCTTCAACAAAACACCAAAAAAACCCTAACTACCGAAACTTTCGGCAACACATGCGAAGTAGATGAATTCTGACCCGAGGTAGAGGATTGGGTGGTTGCAAGACTCTAGTGTCTGCAAACTTAGCTGGGACACAAATCTGTGATTACAATACTCTAACAAAGCACTTAGCAGTCGTCATTCATTATTATTTAACCAATATTTACTTTGCAAGTAAAAACCCTAATTACAGAGTAACACAATACTCAACCGGATCCACACATCTAAGAACTTAACATAAAGAAACAGATTAGATCTATCATTCATTCACATCACTGAGCACTAAGATATTATATCAGATGCTTCTAACATTCATAAATATAACAACACTAAGAATAAATCACATCAAAGGCATAAAGCAATAATCAAAATGCACAAAGCAACCATAACACATGATATACATGGTTCACCCCCAACCCGGGGATACATCCACCAACTCTTCTTTTGTTTATTATCTTCTTGTCAAGATTCTTACAGGCACATAACATCAAAATCCTACTCTGCAGAGAACATGAGATCTGTACGCACCTCGCTAGATCCTCCTTCCCCGAGCTAGGTTACAACACAAAGCCTTTACACAATCTCTTATAGTCATTTGCACTTAGCCTTGCAAGTCTCACATAGTATGCACATAGAAATTACAACTATCACTTGCACTTATCACATTGGCCTTCACTTGACTTTAGTACCTAGCATCACACCACATCACACCACATCACACCCACACTTACTTACATCGCCTAGATTTCTATCTATACATTACAAAAGGGTCTAAACATGGGTAAACCCATGGGTCAACATCCCATACCCATTACATAAGCCCAAAACCCAAAAACGCCCTAAAAAGGGACCGAGATCCCGCGATCTCCACTTCGACTTGTGCTCCACCTTCGACAGCCTGTCGAAGTCCCAAAATAGGTCGAACCTGACCAAGGATCTCCAAAACTTGGTCAAGGGCCAACAAGCCCCCAACACTCACCTGTGACTCGTCCTGAGTCACTTTTATTTGGTTAATTATGCCTCAGAAGCCTCGAGCTTGGATCGAGCTGCTTCGACCTATTGTTGTGCCAAATCCTCCTGCGTGACGAAATCCTGAAGAACTGCCTCATTTATAGGTCCTTCCAATTGTTTCTCAACTATAGTGACCACCTATTCTAGTTCTTCTCCTCGTCCTTCAATATATTCGAACAATTGGCAAGCTGTGTCCTGAGCTGGATGGAGCCTTCGAGTCACTTCCATTACAAGTCCATTATGGTATGGACTTGTTGTTGGACAATGCACTGTTCCTGGGATCATTTCATTCTCCCAACTGTTTACAAGAGCTTTAGCTGTGCCTGTACCATCGTTGCTTGATGCTTTTCCTCATGGAGATGTGACTCCAGTGTCTTTAGTTTAGGGTCTTCAATAAGTCTCTCATACATCTGCACACTATGATCACTTAGTTGTTTACATTCGAGAGATAATGATATGATCATCTCAACTGCGCTCCAGGTAGTGGATTCTCTTTGGTCTCGCACGTCCCGTGGAGTGCTTGGCAATGTTTATATCTCTAGATCTGTTATTCTCTGTTAAAACTATTGAATGGATTCAACAAGACTTGCCACTTGATGCTCTATTGGGTCTTCAACTAGTTTTTCTAAGCCCATCACAAAGTGAAGTTCTTTGTTGACTGCTTCTTTGATTCCAATCTGCTCCGTGAGCAATTGTTATTTCTCTTGTTGGATCTATGATTTCTCCTGTTCGAACTTCGTTTGGAGGGAAACCTTCTCCTGTTGTGCAACCCTGCATTTCTCTATCACCTCCTCTTATGCTTTCTTTAGAGCTGCTGTGGCCTGGTCTTTCTCTTCCTGCATGTGACGAAGGCGAGCTTCAATGACATCAACTATTCTGTGAAGTTGGGCAGGTTCATCTCCCAACTCCATTTCATCTGATGGTGGGGGCGCAGTGGATACTGCGTAGCTAGATTGAAGGGCTTGCTAGACACCCCTTAGCTCTGTCTGAATTTTATCATACATAACCTCTTGTTTTTCTTCGGTTCTCTGCAAAATATCTTTCAAGGTGTCTGACACAACTATGATAGTGAAGTCGAAGTCATCCACCGTGAGAACAGTCTATAGCTTCAGCTTACTAGCTTTGGATTTCTTCCACGATGTAGGTTTCGTGGGGGGAACCTTTCTTTTCTTCAGTGGATCTGCATCATCAGGGGGATTCTATGGCGGTGTTACTTCACCTTGCTTCTGCTTATCTTATTTCCCTTCTTTCTCTTCTTTTTCCACTTTGTTACCACCTCCTCCGCCAGGTGAGTCTGAAGTAGTTTCTTCTGAGACGTTGTCCAACTGTTGTACCTCTACTTTCTTTTTCTTCCTACTACTGTTGGGTGCATCATACTCTTCACTGGTAACCAACGGGTTTCCAATGAGTTTTGGGTTGGACAGTTCCACCTGGTTGATTGGTATAAGGTACTATGCAGGCCATTCCTTAGTGATATGCTCCAGATCTTCCTCGGTGATCTTATAGTATAACTGCGACTCTTCTTTACTCTCGTCTGCACGCGTAGTGATATATATAAAATGCCTATCTATGCAGAACTTCATCAGGGGCCTGAATCTGTCCAGAGTGTTCGATGTCATATGGGGGAACGATTCAATAGACCATTTCAGCTGCAGGTAGTAGGTATGGAATAATGCATTCGACTACCACTGTTTTCCCATATCGCTCGAATATAAGAGCGTGGTAAACTTTGCATAAAGTGGCTCAAATGACTCAATGTCAGGGAAGGTCACACCTTCTAACATCTCCCAAGATGTAAATGCAACAAGGATCAAGAGCCAGCTAAAGTGGAACTCATAGCCCTGATCCTGAGCTTCGCGACAATCCACTTCTAGATGGTTGACTAAGTAACTAGCCCAGTTCATCTGTAATCCCTCGATGCACTTTCCCGCGAGGTCAACGACAAACCCTGTGACCTGCGTGGGCCTGTTCTTCCTTAATATATTACCAACGATCAACTGACAAGCAAGGCATACTACACCATTCTGAGTGGAGGCTACCTTGTAGCCTCACGTTCCCTTCTCTACATCACCATAAGTATCTTTAATCCTTTGTGTGAGGGCATGATCTGCAGCCTTCCCTAGGTAAAAGTCTTGTGGGTTGGGTCCCTGCATACTTAGGTCGGTGATCCTATGGATCAATGATGGATCGACGGTGATGCGTCTGTCTAGCCATATGTAACCATTGTGGAGGCACGACAACAAGATTTTAGCGCACACGTTAACCTCCTGGTGCCTTCCAAAATGTGGGATTTTCATTATGTTCAGGATAGTGGACTACACGATGTTCATGGTCCATGGTTGGGGAATGATTTTTTATTTCTTTCCCTTCATATTGGTCAAGTACTTGTGAGGCATGATCATGCCATAGGTCTTGCGGTCTCCTAGATTATAGTCACTGATCTTTAGAGTTGGAATTCTCTCCAATTGCGGTCTGAATGTGTGTATCCCCTTTAGGAGGTACGCCGTGATAACTATGTAGTCGAAATCCCTCGGGACACTATCATGACTCACCACACCGGCCAGAGGTGGGATGTAGTTGGGCAGGATGGCTGGGATTAACTTTGCATTTTCTAAGTCATATCTATGCTTAGTCCTTTTCTCTTCTGCAACTCGGGATGGTTTGGATCCGTGAGCAGTCGACGGGGAGACTTTCACTCCTCTCGTCGATGAGGCTTGAACTCCCGTGGACATCACTCTCTCTGCCATTAGATCGATTAAAATTTCCTGTACTGAATTTTCCACAGCGTCGATCTCGTCCGATATGCATGCTCGAGATCGGGTATCTCAGGTTGATGAACAATTTCTCAATGCAATAGGATGGATGGCAAGGTCTCAATAAGCACAACACAGTAACAATGAGTTCTCTAGGTGGCTTGGATACAATTCATGAAAGTGTGCTCGGCGCAATAGTCGACAGGATAAGTAGACAACGATGTAACAGATCCTTCCAACGAACAAGAATCCTTCATTGATGCAGTTCTGTCCATTACGACGCGGTCCAATGGTCCAATGGAAATATCCAAGGCCATAACTGCTTGCTTATCCATTCTGTAGCATCAGGGTAATAGTCATAATGCCTCCAACGGTTATATTTCTCCACCATGGAGAAGTGCCAATATGAGCTGCTATGATATTCTGACGAAGTTCAAATTATGGAGACTTTCATTTTGCGAAGTCTTCTCTCGGGCTTCCTGTAATTTCTCCAACTTTTCTTTCTTCTTGCTGAGCTTTCTATCCTTCTTCCCTGTTATCTGTGTTACTGGGTTCGTCTTCCCATTCTGATTCTTAATTTCTCTTGGAATAATAACTTCGCGTTGTTGATGGTATTTCGTAGGGTTTAAGGACAATACTTCTTCTCTGTCTGGTGTAGGTGCTCTACTCTCTTGTATGGACAAGTGTTTCAAATCTTCTTGTGTTCTTTCAACTTCGACATCCAAGTTTCTGGTTCTGAACAGATTCGATCTATTCTCCTGTTCTTCTATCAAGTGCGCTATTCTCCTAGTCATGAAATATTTTAATTCTTGCTTTTTCTGTTCTAGGGATTCTTCTTATTTTCTGTGGATCTGATCTTTCTCAATCCAGGGTTTTCCTTGCAATAAAGAAAATAGGGTGTTGTTCTCAACAAATTTAATAACCTAGAATTCTTCCTCTGTCAAAGTTCCATGAGCACTCATAGATATCTGGGTAAGTCTTCCACATAAGGTTATTAGCTTTCCTCTAAATAATCCTATTCCTCCCAATGAAGGAATCATAGCAAGCTTTCCTAAAATTTCCCAAGTTCTTTCTGTCATAACATTCACCTGTGTTTCCTCATCCAGAACACAGTCTATGTCGAAGTCTCCTATTCTTGCTTCTATTCATTCCTTGTCTTTTAAGATCTCTGATAGATTGATGTCTCTATGATCATTCATGGTTTCTTTTATTTCTGACAATAAAGTCTTTGATCCTTTCTGGGGTTCTGCCATAGTCTTAATTTCTGAGTCTTTCTCATGTTTATCTTGTTCCATATTCATTCTTTCAAGTTTAGAAATCATTCTAGGGAAATCCAGAACTTCATGTTCCATAGATTTACAACAAAGACAACTAGGTCATCTATCAAGACAATCCTTAGCAAGATGGCCTAGTCTTCTACAACTGTAACAAAGGGTTAATCCTCTCTTTCTCTTAAATGATCCCCAACCTTTCTTGTACTACGCACTAGGATCATGGTAGCTAACTTGTAGAAAATTCTTCCTAGGATCCGACATCCATTTGTTAGTCCAAACATTCTTTCTATGCATAAGAATGACATATATTTCATTATTTCTATCAGATCTACTCATATCAACCTTCTTTCTTCTAGATGTGCCCTAGTTTTCAGACTAAGAAAAAAATTATGAAACATACCTAGATCCATTCTTTCGAAACACAAATTTCCACTTATATTACCTTTAATAGAGAACAAATCTTTCAGATCTTACCTCTTTAATAAAAAAAATTCACTTTACCGTTATTAGGGCACAAATATTTCAGATCTTACCTCTTTTCTTCGGATCTTCTTAGCACAGAGCTTTCACAAGTCAAGTAGAATACTGCACACTAAAGAAACATATCTACGCACAAAGCTTTCTTTCTTTTTCTCAGTTCCCAACAATCACAGTTTCACGTCTCAGCAACGAAACCATTTGTTGGCACAGGGGTAAACCCGGGGTTCAACACTTCAACAACGCACCAACAAAACCATAACTATCGACCCTTTTGGAAACACCTGCGAAGCAGATGAAGTCTCACCCGAGGTAGATGCAGGGGTGGTTGCAGGACTCCAATGTCTGCAACCTTAGCTGGGACACATATATGTGATTACAATACTCTAACAAAGAACTTAACAATCATCATTCATTAGTATTTAACCAGTATTTACTTCGCAGGTAAAAACCCTAATTACAGAGTAACACAATACTCAACCAGATCCACACATCTAAGAACTTAGCATAAAGAAACAGATCAGATCTAGCATTCATTCACATCATTGAGCACTAAGATATTATATCAAATGCTTCTAACATTCATAAAGATAACAACACTAAGCATAAATCACATCAAAGGCACAAAGCAATAATCGAAATGCACAAAGCAACCATAACACAGGATATACATGGTTCACCCCCAACCTGGGGCTACATCCACCAACCCTTCTCTTCTTTATTATCTTCTTGTCAATCTTCTTACAGGCACACAACATAAAAATCCTACTCCAGAGAGGAAAAGAGATCTGCACGCACCTCATGAGATCCTCCTTCCCCGAGCTAGGTTACAATACAAATCCTTTACACAATCTCTTATAGTCACTTGCACTTAGCCTTGCAAGTCTCACATAGTATGCATAGAGCAATTGCAACTATCACTCACTTAGCACATTGGCCTTCACTTGCCTTAGCACCTAACATCACACCACATCACACCCACACTTACTTACATCACCTATATTTCTATTTATACATTACAAAAGGGCCTAAACATGGGTAAACCCATGGGTCGACATCCCATACCCGTTACATAAGCCCAAAACCCAAAAATGCTCTAAAAAGGGGCCCAGATCCTGCGATCTCCACTTCAACTTGAACTCCACCTTCAACAACCTGTCGAAGTCCCAAAATATGTCAAACCTAACCAAGGATATCCAAAACTTGTTCAAGGGACAACATGTGGTTTTCTCTCGCTTTTTGTTTCCACGTAAAGACACTGGTGTACTGTGTATGTGTATGATTGCTCATTGTTTATTTACTTTGCAATTATTGGATGATAATGTTACATTGGTATAAAACTTGCATTACATGGTTACAAAGGATTAAATTTCTCTATTAATGATTCACCCCCCTTCTGAGTAATCCAACAATTGGTATCAGAGCCGGTTCCTTCAAGAAACAATTTAACCACTGGAAGGAGATCATGGATTATTCTGAGAATGGAGTACCAATGTTTAATGGTCAGAATAGTTTTAAGTAAGAGATGTGGAGCACAAGGATGGAAGTATTTTTATAGGCACATGGAAATTATATTTGGCTATCAGTTGTTACAGGATATGATAGTTCAAAAAGGGAAAAGACTGCAACCAAGAAGGAATTGAAGAAGAACAACAAAATAACAATGGATTTCATCTGGGAAGGATTACCTAATTCGATAAGAGAAAAGGTTGGTAAATTTTCATCATCCAAATAACTTTGGGATAAGTTACATGACATGTATTCTTCACCCATCGCAGATTCAGAAAATGCCAAAGAAGATGTAGATACAAATCAAGAAGAATTATGTTCACCATGTCAAACATATTCAGAATATAAAGAGTACATAATCACCATAGAATTGATTATTGCTTTAGATGAACGAAGAGAAGAAAACAAGTCACTCAAGAAAGAATTGATGAAACAAAAGGAAAGTGTTCTGATTTTTTAAGAAGCCCCATAGGTCATCGATAACTAAAGAAATCAACTAGAAGAAGCCATAAAGATCGACGAAAATATTGAATATCAAAACTAGTATTTGGAAGCCAATATAGAAGCATAAAAGGAAGAAGCATAAATTAGAGAGAAGATATTGACAGATCACCTTAAGGAAATAACTAACAATGTAAACCAACTTGAGGCAAAGTTTGGTCAAGAAGAGAAAGGTTACTAAGCTACACTGAGCTACTGACCATTCCAGAATTCACAGTTTTGCGAGAAGTCTTCCTCTGCGAGGGTTGGGGATCGTTCCTGGCTAGTCTTCAGGGGCACGATGATGGCGTCTCTGTCCAATTCGCTCTCAGGTTTGATGGGAGAATTTCTCACGTAGGGAATCTGGTATTTTTGGTCTCTAAGGAATCCATTGCCTCGACCACAAAATTTCCACGAGTTAGGGATCGGTGGTTCAAACACCATCAACTGCCGCATCCAAGTTATAACAGGGTGTTCAAGCCCGAATACCAAAATGTCTCTGGAGCCAAATGATATGAATAATGAATTTGAAATGTCATTACTCAGAGAACTAATTACCAGGCTCATCACTTTTGAATGTATGTACTTTGTTTTCAAAGCCTATCATTTCTGTCTTTTGGCCCATTTTCAATTCAAAAAACCCCTAAAATTTCCCTTCTATTTTTTGAAAATCCTCAAGAAGATGTATTTCGAGGTCCTTAAAAATTTGTCCAACCCTCAGAAAAAATTATTTCGACATGGCCTCATTAAATTTCTTGTTATATCAGAATTGAAAAAATAGAGTAATACATGGGAAGATTTCCTCTGCCAATTTTTGAATCCCCATCTCACAGTTAATACAAGCAAGAAATCGATCGATTCATGGGTTGTCACCCCACCTAATTCTCACTCTAAAAAAAATCCAAATCCTCCAGTTCAAACTGTCTCCTTGTATGATAAGAAAGCCAAGAAAACTATTGATTCCCCTGCAACCTCATCTGGTAAGAAAATTAAGAAGCCTGTTGATAATTCCCCATTACCTTCAACACCTATCAATTCTAAACCTAAGAAGATACAATATTCATTTCATCAATATTTTTCTTCGGTTCCTACAAAGAGGAGAGGAGATAATCGATTCAAGGGGCAATCCTTTCGAAGAAGCACCCAAAGTATGAGTGGGAATCCCAATATAAAACCTCCAAGTACTTCAGATCCTATTCAATTGTCTTCCTACCATGAGATCCCCCATAAAAAACTTAAAGAAGTTTCTGCAGAGGAGTCTAAGCCCGATAAAGAGATCAAATCTGAACCTATTACACCAAGTCTTCCTCACAAAAACATTGTTACTCCCTCCTCTCATATGCCTACACCTTCTTCTAAAGTTGATATACCTTCTACATCTATCAAGGATCTTAAGCCTTCCTCTCTTGAGCCATTTGATCGAACCCCAACTATTGAGAAATTAAAAAAAGAGAATGCTCAACTACTTCAATAGTTGGCAGAACGAGAAACTATGGATCGACATTTGCGCCATGACAATGTTGTTCTGCAAGAAAAAGTAAAATCTCTTCAGCGATTGGTCGATCAGATGACTACCACCAATCACAGTCTCAGGATGCAATTGAAACATCACAAAAGGCCTAATCCAAAGTCCCCAGAGCATGAGGGAGAAGCTTCTAAAGAAAATCCACCCCCTCCTTCATGAGTATAGCTATGTTGGGTGATCCATTTTTGTTTGCAGAGGGAACTGCAAACTCTTAGGCATGGGATAAATGTTGATTTGGTGTTTTGACTATTTTTTCCAATGACCAAATCCTTTTTACATATGAAAATTATACATTCTATGCTCTTATTTAGATCCTTTTAAAGGAATTATCAAGATTTGTGCATCAATTCACCATGGAACAACACGAGGTATGTGTAATCATAGTTTTATAATGGTTTTATGTTAATTCATCTTCAATTGAATGATTAAAATGTCCTAACATTTCTTGTTTTCTTACAACAGGACAAGAACGTGATCCGACCTTCCATCCAGTCCTTCATCCAGACCTCCATCTGACATTCCATCCGACACTTGGAGCATAGTGGAGTTGGAGTTTAGCACATTGGTGGGATTCGATGGGAGAATCGAGAACATGGTTTTTGTGCCCACTCACGCCCTCTAGCTATGGAACTCACCATATTCAGACTTGGGTAGTTGCAACTGCCGCTATTTTGAGCACACGAGGCTGTTGGACACTATTCTTTCTGTTAATGGAATTTAATGTATTTATGTTTTTAGAGAGTGTCGACCATTCCAGTGGTTGACCTCTCAAGATCTGCATAACTCTATAAATACTTGTTGCATATGCCACGAAGAGACATAGATTTTTATTTATATACACAGACATTATCTTCAATTTGAATGTACACTATGTTTTGGCGAGTAATATCAATGCCATATTGATTATGTGACTGCGTTTTTATAATGAAGTAGTGCCATGACCTTCTAGGGGGGCCACCGGTGGTTTGGGTAGTTGTTCATATAAGTATATATTTGTATTTTCATATTTGGCTTTTATCACTTACCAATTTCGAATTGCTTGTCTAATTCGTATCACTGTGTATATCTCTTTAATTTCAAATTGTTTTCTTAAATCGTATCACTGTATATCTCTTCTAACTTGCACCTCGCTTCCTGGATTGTGTGTGTGTATCACAGAGCAATTGTGGACATCCATGTTTACTTGTTTATATTTAGATTCTTAACACTTTGCTTGCAGGTTGTAATTCATTTGTTTAGAAGCTATTTAATTATGCTATCATGTCTTGTTTTCTTTGTTTCATAAAGATGTAAATCACTTTGCAGAGTAGATATTTAGACAATGTTCATTTATTAAGTTGTAATTTCCAAACACTCTTTGTAGGTTTTCATAACTTGTTAATCCTGTTTCTAGCATCAACATGATAAGATAGAGTTGATTTTGAGTTATGATTTTCATTGGTATCCTAGTTATAATTTTGAGTTATGATTTTCAATGATATCCTAGTTATGAATTTGAATTATGATTTCTAATTAGTACTAGTTATGAGTTTGTAGGATTGCATGACTTATTGATTCTATACAAAGTATTTTCCAGTATCAGTGTGATAGAGAAAATGATTAATGTTGAATCTCTTATGCACAATGTTTATAGATCACATGGATTACAAGAACATCTAATGTTGTTTTTATGACGACAAAGATTTTTATAGACTGCCTTATCCATACTCTGTATTTCTCTGTAGAAGTTAGCATTGATTTAATTCCACTTGAGTTGTCATTAGTGATTATATGCCATCGTGATGTAATTCACCACCGTAGACATAATAATCACATTTGAATACTGTCACAACACTCTTTCTTTCAATTAGGTAGATTAGTGTTTATTCTCTACAAGATAGAAATAATTGTGAGTTTTTGCTTTTCTTTCTTTAAGTTAGGTAGATTAGTGTTTATTCTCTACAAGATATAAATAATTGTGAGTTTTTGCTTTAATAATAGAGTTCACTTGTAAATATAATTCTGACAGATTGTTTGCTTATTCAGAGACTACTTGTTTATTCAGAAAGTTTTTTACTTAGATTAAATAGTTCATAGTCCTAGATTGTTTAAAGCTACTTAGATTAAATAGTTCACAGTCCTAGATTGTTTAAAGCTACTTAGATTAAATAGTTCATAGTCCTAGATTTCTTAAACCTGATTAGTTAAAAGGTTGCTTTGTATATTTAACATAGAATATGCTGTTTAAATGGATTTTAAAAGTCATCTTTTAAAGTAGAATTGTAAATTGAAAAGAGTGCTAATCCCTAGGGTAGACCATCTTCTTAGCTAGGTAATCTTTCCGTTAGCTTTTCTTTCTGCCTTGACTCATACTGTTGGCAATTTAATTGAGGGAAATTAGTACATGTAGTTTACCCATCAGAGATTGCAATCTTATAATTTATGAAAAATTAAATCCTACTGCCTAAGTCTAATGTTGAAACTAATTAACTACTAAAAATATGAATTTATCAGACTTGTGTGGGTCTTTGCAGAGACAGTCATGTAGATTGCATCACAGACAAGTGTGACATGCCACAAAAATTCCACGGAAAACATACCAAAAGTTGTGGGACTTGCACATAATAGATCGAAAAAATCATGCAAGTCGTTGAGATAATGAGAAATAGATTTTTGAGAAGAAAAATCACTAAGGGTGATTTCCAAGTGAGTTAATTGGCCGGTCTTGAGCTCTACAATACACTAGATGTCAAAGAATGGTTGAAAACAACCTTAGAAGAGAGAATTATGGATCTTAAACTCAAGTTGAGTTGCTAATCAATTCGGTTTATATTTTTTCAATACCAGTAGCAGTTGAACCCTGGGGAAAGGATTATGGTGGGTGCGTAGCCAATGTGTGAATCAATAGTTAATGATGTCAGTGAGCTTGTTGATTCGATAGTTTACCTCCTCCTTACCATAGCAAGTTTTTCAAGCTATATAATATAAAATGGTTAGTGTGAAGACCAATCACAAGAGTACTACTACAATAAACACGAAACAAAGTAGCATGTGTAAGATTCAAACTAAAAAGTAAAGAATAAAAATAAAATTCAAACAACAAAGAAACATAAATAAAATTCAAACAACGAATTGGAGGGAAGGAGAAATACTCATGTATTGATCCAATGGATAAGCTTGGGTATAAATAATGACACTTTGGGAGAATTATTGGATGCAAATGTGTTATGACACTCTCCTTGGGATGGGACTTTTTTCTTCTTGGCAACCCTCTCTCTCACAAATAGTGTACGAAGAAATTTCTTTGCTTTTGGATGTAATATCTCACACAAGCGTGAGGGCTATGAATTGTAGAAATGAGAGAGAAAGACAAGGGGTATTCAAGCTCATTCCAATAGCATAACCTTGGAAATTTATTCTTCTTCAAATGTTTCCCCATGACTCTCATTTATATAAAAATTCGAAGCTCCATGAAGAACTAGCTCAAGTGTCAAAGCTCCTAATTTGAAATGGAAATCCCAATTCTTGATGGAGACTTTGGGAGGCCAAAGTACTCCTCATGAATGAGATGGGGCCCAAATGTTTCTTGTACATCCATCTAGAGGTAATTAGTATAGGATTGAATCCTTAACTAGGTTGAACAAGTCAACCTTGTGTGTGAGCATACTTGCATGGCTTTCGAATGAAATGTCATGCAATTTGTGTGAATTTCAGTGAAAGATGTTTGCACAAGTGTATGAAAACCCACTTTTATAAAGTTTTTCCAAACTCTTTTGGGGTGATGTAAAGTAGCCATGAGGTATCCTTGTTGTCTTGTGTTCTTTTCCACTGATGATTTTTTTAGATGATCTTTAATGTTGCATGTGAGAAAAAATGAGGTGATAACACTTCATTTCTACTTGATTTCCTCAATATATGTGGTGAAATTCCACTACAAAGAAGCATTAATGCAAGGGATTTGAGGCCTGCTGAATCAAGGTATATTTGATCCATTGGTGATTTCTTCCCCTCTTTCCATAATTCTACAAAATGACACATAAAACAATCATTAGATATTCCTTGTGAATGCTTTGCAACCTATAAGACGATAAGTTTCCTTATGCCATCAACAATATAAATTTTCACAAAATGTGAACAATCTTGAATATTGAAAAGTGATGACACATGTTTTGGTCAAATGATTTAGAACATGTAAATTGCATGAGCAATTGAATTAGCACCAAGTTTTTTTTCAATCAATCTCTTTATAACAAACATAAATAACAATGGCCCTTCGAATGATTTTCCCACAATGAGGATTCCTCCCATGCTCTTTCATTAAAAAATTTCTTAAAAATCTACACATCAAATGTAGATGTCACATCACACCATCAACTCAATTATCATTCAAAGAAAAACTAATAAATATTTTCTTAAGTGGGTAAAGGTGAGGTCCAAGCTTTTAATGGGAATATCTTAAAAAATATTTCTACAATGCATACAAGCATACTGGTAGGAGTTCATCAAGTGCCTTTTAATTTCTTCTCTATAAGGTATACCATTCAATAATACAACCTATACAACCATTGCATCCATTAGGACATGTCATGGAAGATATAAGAAATGAGGTGCGAGCCATTCCACTTACATGTTGTTTCTCCATCCTTTTTTCGTACAATTTCACAAGTAGCAAATTTATGATGCTTTTTCTCTAAGACTTGAAATATGTATCATAAATTTGAATGTTAGAACAAACAATCAAGCGAGATATCACTCAAAAGAACTCTTTATAAAACATTTATTGAATCAACATAAATATTTTCCAAGGGTATGTAACTATGAGGAAACATATACTTAATTGAATGGCTTCACAAGGCTTTTTCCACCGATGATTTCTTAAACACGAGAAACGATTCCTTAAGAAAAATATTTATGAGAAAGGGAATATGAATCAAGAGATCACTTTGATGAATGAATCTATCAATGAATACTCAATCTTAGAGCTATTAAATACAAGGAATGTTATAAGCAATATTTTTACCTAAGTTTTTAAAGGTAAATAAGAATAAACTAGAATTCCAACAAAGGCTTCATCTAGATAGCTTTCATTCCCAGTTCACTTCTCCATTTGAAAAAGAAAATCATTAATAACAATGAGACAATGCTTAAACCCTTCTTTCTTCAATTCTTGTTACCAAATATTACGCTTCCTTTACCGATAGTGCATAGCGATCTAAAACAAACAAACTCCTTTTGCATCTCAATGTTACTGTTATTTTTCACCTCTCTGACAATTGAAACAATGCAAAATTTGATTTTATTGGTGAATGGATATCTCTAGATAGCAAGGGACTCAATTCCCTCACTTTGGGGATGAAAAAGGTTACTCGATATTTTTTGGGAATGCAAATCAACGAGAATCCATCAAAGTGTGAGAATTCCACCCATAAACCTCAAACACAATTGCAACTTAATATTTTAAAGAGGCAACACATTCCATGGACTTTGAGCACCGTACATCACTCTAGAGATGAAAAAATGCTTTCATGTTCACTAGGGTGTCTCAACACAATATTAAACCTGCAAATCAATTTGGTGAAAAGGAGGAGAAGTCATGTGATGAAGAAGGAAGTCACTGGAAATGAAAGAAATGTATAATGAGGAAAAACAAGGCAACACACAACCTTTGATAACTCCAACGCTTCACCTACTAAGAAAATGGGAGTTACATTTCATAAAAAACTAATTCAAGAATTCCAATCACTGAATTTAAGGGTCATAGGGAAAATCATTCGGTTTAGATGTCAAATAACAAGGTGAAGTGAGAAATTTGACTCAAGGAGGGAAATTTTTGAGTTCAAGGCTTATAAGTGGTCAATTATTAAGTTTAAACAACATAAAACATGTCAAAGTGAGTGATTTTTGTATTGGAGGTAAATCATTGATTTAAATCTCAGTAAGGTAATATCATTAGTTTTGGAGGTTAGATGACCTCCCAACCCAACAATTTGGCTTTTCTTGGCTTAATCATATAAAAAAAGTAAAATTTGGCACTTTCCTTGGCCTTGGAATGGGAAGTTTCACCCACATCAAACATCAAGGGTCAATCATTGATTTTTGGGGTTTGATGGTCTCTTAACTGAATAATTTAGCTTTCATGAGGCAAATCACTGGGTTAGGTGATGCATGAGCTTCCCAAATCAGTGATTTTACTCCCTCTTTGATGAAACATTGCCCAGAGTGGATAAAAAATTCATGAAGGAATTGAAAACTGAATTCTCATTTCCTCGTAGTGTATTACACCCTTCAATAGTTAAATTACCAAATTTCAAAGGCTATTTGACATTCACAATGATTCCTTAGCTTTTGGATGATCACAAGGGTCATCAGACCTTTGTCGCCTTCATGATTTTCCACAAATTGAAGAGAAGCCTACAACCTTGTTTATAAAGACTTAGATTTATCACACTTCTTTATACATGATCTCGATGTTATCACCTAAAAACCACTCACATAGTTATACAAGTGATCACCAGAAGGATCATTGATATAATACAACAAAGTGTTAATTCATGGTAATAATAATCCATCCTCAACAAGGCACCAAAACTATGTAAAGTGGGTTTTTTATTCATCTGTGTGACTTAGATCAAGTTTCAACCACATTTGGTGCATTTAATGCAAAAAATCCTGTCAAGAGTACTAGTTGAGGTACTAGGAAATATCAATCTTTATGCCAATTCAAATATAGTACCTTAGTGGCTCCATGTCCCCTCAATACACGAGGAGCCACATCCAAGTGGCACCCTTTCAAACTTAGAGCCAACTATTATGAAGCTTGAAGAAGACCTATAAATAGAAGCCATGGACATGCATTTCAAAGATAGAAGTTCATGCAATGTTATGTTGCTTGGATGATTCTTGAGAACCATATTTCTCAAGTAATCATTGGTGAAACCATAACTCATAGATTCTACATTGGTCTCTTCCCTTTAGAGAGACCTTTCAGACTTATTGGTCCAAAAAGAGAGAGAAAAGGCCCCAAGGAACAACAAAGGACCCTCCCAAGGAGGAGAGGAGAGTTCACCTGCATCTTCTAATCCTCTACGATGTAATTACATGGTCTTACCATTGGTATACATTTCACCTTTTCTTGCATTTGATATTGTTATTCTCATTCCCATGATATTGATCTATTTTCTCCCCTTTTGTTTATCTATTTGGTAATGGTGTTCTATATGTATGGATTAACTCTAGTATCTTGACCATAGTGTAGCTTCGGCCTAGCTTACAAAAATAATTGTTTTTCTCACCCATGTGGACAAAAAAACCAAATGGATTGGAAACTCTATTTGGTTTCTAATTTATAGTTCTCTTTCCTTAGGCTCATGGATCCCTTTCTCTCAGTTACATTGTTTTTCAGTCTTCCAAACCGACCCATTCAAGGTTTTAAACCAAGTGTTTAGACATTTTTTAGTGTATAAATTAGTGCATATTTTTTTCTTCCATGGTTATGAATTTTGCACATCTTTTGAAAGAATGGATGTGCAGAGCCATGCAATTCTCACAGTTTGTCCCATTCTCATCCTACACAATATATGCTTCTATCACCAAAGAGACTTGCACAAATCCTCCTTCTCCTTGGATTTTTATTGATTTTCATTTCATCTTGCTGATAGGGTAAGAGTTACTTTTATTGCACTTTGTAACACCCAAATAAGTGGTTTTTGGTTCAGTCTTGCACAATTAGTTAGTCAACTTATTTTGGTAAAAGGATTAAAAAGAAGCAAGTTTCTTTCCGTTCCACGTGGATGGTTTCTTAAAAGGCACATGAATAATTAAATTAATTTCTTTCATTGGTTAGTTTGGGACCAGGAGTGTATCCCATGAACTTATTATTCTCTCTACCTCACACCTTATGGTGATCTTGGTAGATCAAAAAAATTGAAAGATCCACCCATCTCCCTTTTTCATTTCAAACACACATGGATTTTTTAGTAAGATTGATATGAAGTTAGGCTACCACCAAGTGTTGATTGAGAAAATCGATGTGTGGAAGACAACCTTCAAGTATAAAGGTATCTTCGAGTGGCTAGCCATGCCTTTAAGCTTGATTAATGACCCAACCAAATTCATGCAGATGATGGATGATATATTGTGGCCATTCACAAAATCCTTTTTGATTGTATATTTGGATGTCATCCTCATATTTAACAAAACTTGGGAGGAACTTTTGAAGCACATTCAATAGGTCTTGGGCACATTTCAACACCACAAGTTATATGCCAATTTGGAGAAGTTTTCCTTCAATATGAAGAGAATTCAATATTTGGGATACATTGTGGATGAGTAGGGTGTGCGTGTGAATCCAACCAAGAACCAAGTCATCGCGATTGGCCGACCCTGAAGAAACTAAATAAGCTCCATAGATTCTTGGGCCTCAACAAATTATACCATATGTTTGTGCTAGGGTTCTCTCATATCGCTTGGGACCTAATCTAGGTGACCAAGGGTGGAGCCAAGGCTAAGGTTTTTTGGGTTGCGTCAAAACAAATAGCATTCGAGGATTTGAAATTTCACCTCTGCTCAACACCAATCCTTATTCTTCTAGACCTGCAACAACCATTTGAAATTGATACAAATGCTTCAGATTATGCTATCAATGTTGTCCTCACCCATCATGGGCATCCAATGGCTTATCAAAGTGAAACACTATCTAATTCCATTCACATATACCCCACCTACAATAAAGATATGTACTCCATTATGAAGGCACATTGACAGTGGAAGCATTACATTTTGGGAAAGGAGAAAATCATCCACACTGATCATAGGCCTCTAAAATTCATGTAGACACAAGAAAAGTTACATAATGACTGCCATCAGAAGTGGTCCACATACCTGCAACAATTCCACTTGAAAATCAAGTACACTAATATTAGCACCAACCATGTTGCAGACTACCTCAATCAACCCCCGGTTGTGGCGCTAACCATAATTATTAAATCATGTGAGCATGAGACCTTTGGGTGGCCATGATTATACAACAATGACTCTGAATTTGCTGCTACACATCAGACACTGAGTGCAATAAAATTTAGTTCTATACATTAATCCTTAGGATGGAATGTTATGCCATCTGATCCATCTCTGTGTTCCTTCAAGTGAGTGTGGAAAAATGATTTCGGAAGCTCATTATAGTTAAGTGAGATGATACTTTGGCATGGAAAAAATAGTGGCAGTATTGCAAAATCATTTTTATTGGATGTCGCTTCAACAAGATGTCCACAAGTATATCAGTTCATGCACTTCTTGTGCCATTTCCAAACCCACCATCAAGCAACATGGGATATACACCCCTCTTCCTACTCCTTATAGGATTTGTGAGTCCATATCCATGGATTACATGTCTGGTCTACCTTCAACCAAGCATGGTAATGCTTGTCTCTTCATAGTCGTTGATCGATTATCTAAGATAGAAGTTTTGATACCCTGCAAGAAGAGTGTTGTTGATAAATTGGGTTGGTTTTCATTGATGTCAACCCTTGAATAAATTCCGGTAGTGAATTTTGGTAGCACAAAGGTTTGGGTAATGGAACCAAGTTTGTTTGATGTATAATGGTTTGATTTTTAATATATTTTAAGATAAAACTATTCTAGATGGATAATACATGTCATGGAATTTTCAGTGGTATGTGGAATGTCACATAACTCCTCATGGTTAGAGAGTTATGGCCATGTGAAGTTGGAGAACCCTCATGAGTCATCTAGAAGCCCCAAAAGGTCAAAGTAGTCAAAGTGTTTGCAAAGAAGAAATTATTTAAATAATAAAGTGAAGTGATGAGTGTACTATAAGTCAAAGAGGATACCAAATAAATTATTTAAATAATAAATTTAATGAAGAAATTACTAAGTGGACAAGTGATTAGAAGTGGGTTAGCCCTAAAATAAGGAAAATGGGTTAAGATGGTTAAAAGGTAACCCCTTGAGGAAGCTACATGAAAGTATAAATAAGAGGCACGACTCTCTCATTTTAATCACACTTGAGCATATTGAATATCTACAAGTGACTAAGGTAACCAAAGGATATCTAAGACAAATTTTAGAGGGAAGGTGAAGTAAAGAAGACCAAAATTCAAGGGAGGATAAATTATTTTGATGATGCTTTCTAAGGTATGTTATTTACAGGTCATCTCACCATTTTCACTATAACCTTTTTCCTAAAATGATTCATACTGTGAAATTGGGATTCCATTGAGGAAACATATCCAAGTAGTTGCGATACAAATTTCAGCTTGTTGGTTGTTTTATTTTTGGAGTTACACGCTGTGGAAAATAGGGTTTGTGGCTAGTCCCGAAACTAGTCTAAAACATGTGTTTTGTGTAAAAACGTCATAAATTATTCATAACAGATCCAAATGAATGTAATTATTAAAGACAATGAATGTAATTCTTAAAGACATATAAGAAAAAACATTCAATGGTTTTCTCCCGCTTTGGGTTTCCACGTAAAACACTGGTGTACTGTGTATGTGTGTGATTGCTCATTTGTTCATTGTTTATTTACTCTGCAACTATTGTATGATAATGATACATTGATATAACACTTGCATTTTATGGTGAAAAATGATTAAATTTCTCTATTACTGATTCACCCCCTCAGTAATCCAACAATTGGTATTAGAGCAGGTTCCTTCAGAAATCAGTTTAACCACTGAAAGGTAGATCATGGAGAGAAACAACATGTATAAAATGGAATACCATAATTTGATGGACATAAGTATGCATTTTGGAGTAGAAGGATGAAAACATATATACAAGCATAGGGATTTGAAATTTGGAAATCGGTTGTAGATGGATACAAAGAACCAACAGTT
Source organism: Picea engelmannii (assembly GCA_009831015.1). Classification (NCBI taxonomy): domain Eukaryota; kingdom Viridiplantae; phylum Streptophyta; class Pinopsida; order Pinales; family Pinaceae; genus Picea; species Picea engelmannii. The sequence goes on from ML779732.1 coordinate 1,298,788, forward strand.
CCACTGACAAATGAAAGAGCAATAAAACTTGGTCAAAATAATTCCAAAGCCACAAATGCACTTCTGAATGGTCTTTGTGAATTGGTATACACCAAAGTTATACATTGCAAATCTTCTAAAGAGATTTGGGACAAACTTCAAAACATTTATGAAGGAGATTCAAAAGTCAAACCAACAAATCTTCAAACTTACAGAGGTCAGTTGGAACAACTAAAGATGAAGGAAGATGAAAATATTGTAGCTTACTTCTTACGAGTTGATGAAACATTAAATGTAATCATAGGATTGGGAGAAGAAATTAAAGAATCTATAATTGTTGAAAGGGTACTAATATCTCTTCCTATGAGATTTGATACTAAGATATCAACACTAGAAGAAAGAGAATATCTAGACTCAATAAGCATGTATGAACTACATGGAATATTCACAGCATATGAAGTGAGAACTGAACAAGAAAATTCAGATATAAAAGAAGCAGCTTTCAAAGCATCCAAAAGGTCAAAGAAAAAGGGAAAGCAAAAGGAAAAAGAACATATCAACAACAGTGACATTTCAGAAGATGATGAACAAATGACCAACTTTGTCAAAAGATTGAACAAGGGAACCAATGACAAATATAAAGGTCAGTTTCCATTGATTTGTCTTAATTGTGATGGTATTGGTCATTTTTCTAAAAATTGTCCTCATAAGAATAATAAGAGGAATGATGAAGATTACTCAAATAGAAAACAAATATATAAAGGCAAAATAATCACAAAGAAATATTTTAAGAAAATCTTATGCACCGAAGAACACATCTCCTCATCAGATGAATATGAATTCGGCGATAGTGAGACATAAAGAGTTATATTCATGGTAGTAGAAGAATCTGATAAATAAGACACTGAAGAAGAATATGGAGAGGCAGAAGTTGACTACCGAGAATAATTGTTGTGTGCCATAGAATTTATAAGAAGAGAAAAGAATAAAAACAAGAAGCTACAAGAGGAACTAGACAAGAAAGAAGACACTCAGGAACTAGAACAAATGATCACAAATTTGAAGGTTCAAATAGAATAAGATAAAAGAATTGAAGAAGCACTCAAAGAACAACTAGAATAAAGAGACATGATCATTGGAAATTTGGAAGCAACGATTGTCACATTAAGAAAGGATCTTCAAGAGAAAAATATGCAGAAAAACTCAAAATTTTTGGATAACATTATCAACAGTCAAAATCCTCATCATGACAAGTTTGGACTTGGATACAATTAGACAAAAAATGGATCAATCTCCAAAAAAAAACAAAACAAGAAACATATCAAAAAATCTATGTAGAAAAAATAAAAGGGGATAGGAAGATCTACAAGGAATATTACAGGGACACTCCTCTACTGAGAAGATTCAGATTTCAGAATCAACAACCGATAGAAACAGATAGGCCTCAGGAAGAAGAAGGATTCAGAAGAGAACCTCCTTTCATAAGCTCTTCAACTCCCATGTATCAAACTATCTTTTTTGTTTTATGTTATGTATGCAATAATTTTGGCAATAAAGCTATGAATTGTAGAGCTAACAACATGAACATAAACAACTTTGAAAGTCATACACAAAAGGGTTATCCAAAAAGGCCTAGTGAAACACAGAGAAGAAGTTACAACAGGTTTGAATCATTGAACAATGAATTGGAATGATACAAGTGTAACATCTTTGGACACATGGCCAAAGATTGCAGAATGACAGTTCCTCCTAGAGAACCAAAACAAAACAACAACAATCACAGACAAGAACCTCACAAGAAACATGGATAGAAAAGCAGAATCAATATAACAATGAAGAATGCACACTTGCTATAAAAGATGAGCATAAGAAACGTGGTTGGTATGTTGATAATGGATATTCAAAACACATGAAATGTGATAAAGACAGGTTTCTTACATTAATAAAGGAAAGAGATGGATCAATCTCCTTTGGAAATGATGATTCAACTAAAATCATTGGAAAAGGCACATTCAGAATTGGAAACAAGAATACCAAGGCAGAAAATGTTCTACTAGTAGAAGATATGATACATAATCTTCTAAGTGTGATTCAAATGTGTGACCAAGGTCATAAAGTTACTTTCGATTCACAAAAGTGTGAGATAAAAAAAGAAGGTTCAAGAAAATTGATTGCAACAACTGCAAGAACTTCAAGCAACATATATGTATTAAGTGAAATTGGAAATGAAAAGTATTGTCTAGGAAAGGAAGATGAAATTTGACTATGGCACAGAAGAATGGGTCACATACACTTTGATAACCTTGTCAAAGTCAACAAAAAGGAAACAATTAAAGAAATTCCTCATATCACAAAACCATCCAACACTTTATGCAAGCATTGTCAACAAGGAAAGAAAACAAAGATGAGGTTTAAATCAAATGAATATTCAACAACAAGACCACTGGAAATTGTGCATGCTGATCTAGTTGGAACAAATACAACAAAGGGTTTAAAAGGTGAGAAATACTTTATGTTATTAGTTGATGATTATACAAGAATGACTGCAGTTTGTTTTCTCAGGAATAAGTCAAAATCTTTTGAAAACTTCAAGGTCTACAAGGAAATGATTGAAAATGAAATGGATTCAAAAATCAAATGTTTGAGATCTAATAATGGAGGAGAGTTAACTTCAAAGGAATTCATAGACTACTTCAGCATGCATAAAATAAAAAGACAATTCTCCATTGCTAGGACACCTCAACAGAATGAAGTTGTTGAAAGAAAGAACATGACAATACAGGAAATGGATCAAACAATGCTAATGGATTCCAAATTGATAGATATCTTTTGAACGCACGTAGTGCATACAACGGTTCACATTCAAAATAGAATAATGCTCAGAAACACACTAACAAAACCCCCTTACGATCTATGGAAAGGAATACCAACAAATGTGAAGCACTTCAGAGTATTTGGAAGCAAATGCTACATCGAAAGAGAGGATGGCAGAATGGGAAATTTTGACTCTTGTGTGGACAAAGGAGTACTTGTTGGTTACTCAAGTACAAGGAAAGCATATAAGTGTTACAATATGAGGTTGAGCAAAGTTATGGAAAGCATCAATGTAACAATTGATGAAACAGGTAGACGAGAATTAAAGGAAGAAGAAAATGAATCAATGGAATAACTTTACAAAGAAGAAACAAAAGATGAAGAAGAAGTAGAAGGGGAAGATGAAGAGGATCAGACAGAAGTAGAAGAGCAAGTTCAACAAGTGCCTCCAAAGACACCTAGCAAACGAGTACAGAAGAATCATCCTTCAGATCAGATTATCAGAAATAAAGATGCAGGAGTTGAGACTAGAAGAAGAATCCATTCACCAGAACAAACACACCTAGCACTCTCATCTACAATTGAACCAAACAGTTTTGAAGAGGCCAACAAGAATGAATTTTGGAATAAGGCCATGGATGAAGAATTGGACCAAATAGAGAAGAATGACACTTGGGAATTGGTTCCAAGACCAAAGAATAAGAATGTGATTGGCACAAAGTGAGTATTCAAAAATAAATTGAATGAAGATGGACATGTTACAAGGAACAAAGCTAGATTGGTATGTAAAGGATACACACAGGTTGAAGGAATCGACTTTGAAGAGACATTTGCTCCAGTTTCCAGAATGGAAGCAATCCGATTACTCCTAGCTTATGCATGCTCCAAGAATATTAAAGTGTATCAAATGGATGTAAAATCAACGCTTCTGAATGGGGAACTTGAAGAAGAAGTCTACATTGAACAACCATAAGGATTTCAGTTGTCAGATAATGTAGATTATGTGTGTAAATTGAAGAAGGCATTGTATGATCTAAAACAGGCTCTTAGAGCACGATACTCTAGACTGGATAAATATTTACAACAGGCAGGGTTCAAAAAAGGAAGTGTAGATAACAACCTCTACATTGAGGTAACTCAAGATAATATTTTATTAATTGAAATTTATGTTGATGATGTTATTTTTGGAAGCAATGATGACAGGTTAAGCCATAAATTTGCAAAGGATATGCATAATGAATTTGAAATGTCATTACTCAGAGAACTATCCTTCTTTCTTGGTCTTTGAATACGTCAAAGCTACTAAGGAATTTTTATTTCTCAAACAAAGTATATCAGAGAAATGCTAAAGAGGTTTAGAATGAAAGATTGCAAACCAATTACCATCCTATGCAAATCGGTTGCAAGTTGAGAAAATACAATGATTCAAAGTCTACACACTAGAGGCAATACATGTCAATGATTGGCAACTTACTATATGTGACAATATCCAAACTAGATGTAATGCAGGCAGTTGTGCATGTGACACAATTTCAAGCAACACCAAAGGAAACACATGTTGTAGCAGTGAAGATGATTTTTAGATATCTCAAAGGAACATAAGAGTTTGGATTATGGTATCCAAAAGGAAATGATCTATCACTTATTGCCTACAAAAATGCAGATTGGGCAGGTTTCATTGATGACCGATGAAGCACCAATGGAGCAACGTTCTACTTGGGTGAGTGTTTAGTATCATGGCTGAGCAAGAAACAATCATCAATATCATTATCTACAACCCAGGCAGAGTATATTGTAGCAACAACATGTTGTACACATGTTCTATGGATGAAACAAATATGACAGATATATAGGATGAGTATGATAAGCCCATTCCAATATATTGTGATAATACAAGTGCCATAATTATATCAAAGAACCCAATGTTGCACTCCAAGACGAAGCACATTCCAATCAAGTATCACTTTCTATGAGAACAAGTTGCATAGAAGAACATTAGAGTTGAATATGTGGGCACAAAAGAACAAGTGGAAGACATCTTTACAAAACCGATTCCACATGAATCCTTTGAGTATTTTCTCTAGAGACTCGGAGAATTTTCTACTCCAAAATGAATGCTTTTGAATGCTTATCTTATATGTCTTAGATCTACACGAGGAAGTGCCACAAAGAGGAAAGTTCAGGTTGGGAGATCAGTTTCAGGAAGAGTTCGGTTAGGTGGAGTATCCCCAAGGATAATTCAGTTAGGGGGAGCATCCCTAGATGGAAAGATATCATTTCCATTGATGACAAAGGGGAAGAGATTTATCAGATGCAGAACACATAGACATGGTTCCAGGGGGAACGATGGTCACAAAGGAGCATGGGTGATATGAATTTAGTATTGGATAAGAGTGTCGCCATCAATGCCAAAGGGGAATATTTTTGATAAATTGGGTTGTTTTTCATTGATGTCAACCCTTGAAGAAAGTTCGGTAGAGAATTCCGGTAGCACAAAGGTTTGGGTAATGGAACCAAGTTTGTTTGATGTATAATGATATGAGTTTTAATATATTTTAAGATAATACTATTCTATATGGATATTACATGTCATGCCATTTCCGATGGTATGTGGAACGTCACATAACTCCTCACGGTTAGAGATGTATGGCCATGTGAAGTTGGAGAACCCTCATGAGTCATATACAAGCATCAAAAGGTCAAAGTAGTCAAAGTGTTTGCAAAGAAGAAATTATTTAAATAATAAAGTGAAGTGATGAGTGTACTATAAGTAAAAAATGATACAAAATGAATTATTTAAATAATAAATTTAATGAAGAAATTACTAAGTGGACAAGTGATTAGAAGTGGGTTAGCCCTAAAATAAGGAAAGTGGGTTAATACGGTTAAAAGGTAACCCCTTGAGGAAGCTACATGAAAGTATAAATAAGAGGCAAGGCTCTCTCATTTTAATCACACTTAATCATATTGAATATCTACAAGTGACTGAGGTAACCAAAGGATATCTAAGCCAAATTTCACAGGGAAGGTGAAGCACAGAAGGCCGAAATTCAAGGGAGGATAAATTCTTTTGATGATTCTTTCTAAGGTATGTTATTTACAGGTCATCTCACCATTTTCACGATAATTTGTTTCTAGAATGATTCAGACCATGAAATTGGGAGGCCATTGAGGAAATATATCCAAGTAGATGTGATACAAATTTCATCTTGTGGGTCATTTTATTTTTGGAGTTACACGCCGTGGAAAATAAGGTTTATGGCTAGTCCTGAAACTAGTCTAAAACAAGTGTTTCGGGTAAAAACATCATAACTTCTTCATAAAAGATCCAATTTTAGTAAGACAAAATTTCTTGGTTATATTACAGTCTGTAGTATTTTGTGTAAAATTTTTAGATCCATACAACAAATATTTCGTGCGGGGCACGCTCTACAAGTTCGCTCTCTAGAGTAAGACATAATTCAACAAGGTATGCCATTTTTGCTATAACTCTTTTCTGAGAGGTTCCAAGTAGTGAAATCTGGAGGAATTGCTTAAAAGATACTGAAGAACATTCTGTACCATTTTCAGATCTTTATTCATTACAGGTGCATAATTATGATTATTGCAAGTTAGGGTTGTTGACTAATCCAAAATTAGTCATGCGAGACTAAAGTAAAGTTTGATAAAATGCTAGTCTCTTATTGTTAAAGTTAAGGAAGGTTTTTAGGTATGTGATCATATACACTAGGTCTATTACAGAGTTACAAATGAGATTTGGATGATGAAATTGATGAGGGATTTTGGTTGAGGTATGTTATAGATAGAGGTTGTATAACATTGAGGTCTTGACACATGGTTTGATGTAATGGTTTATGGTATTTGGTTATGTATAGTGTGATGTATTGCTAGAGAAATTTTTATGTTATATTGGTAGATGTATTTGGTATATGGTTGAGGTGTTAGAAAAACAGGACCGCGGAGCAATAAAATAAAACAAATGCAGAAACAAAACACAGAAGACACACAATACAAGAGAGACAGATTTACATGGTTCACCCAGTGTGGGCTACGTCCACCGGAGAAATTTCCAGGTCCTTCCTTTATTATTATCCAGCAAATGAAGGGATACAACCTACAACAAAACCCGTTGTAACTTCCTCTTCTTTCTCTCACAATCTCCTCTCTCAGAATACAATATTCACCATCAACCATAGCCGCAATACATTTCCCTCATAAAAAAGGGTTGCCTTCTAGGGCAAAAAACCCTAACATAATCTCTACAGTTAGATCTGCGACCTTATAATGAACAGTCCAGATTTACAATGAAATTACAATATACTTTTATAAGGAAATTTTTGCTATGGAGGCTTCGCCCCTGAACCCCCATCAGGGGACGCTGCCCCCGAACCCCCGTTGGGGGCTCGCTTGCCCCCAAACCCCTCAGACCCCGTAGAGGGGGTACCCCCTATGCACTCCCCCGCGTGGAAGAGTGTACATACTTCTGGGGTGTAAATACTTCATGGGGTATAAACACGGCTAAAAGTAAAAGACCTATAAATCAGGAAGATAATCAGGCTCCACAACCAACAATCTCCCACTTGGATACTGATCTCAACAACTCCACCACTGCTGTATATGCTGGACTCTGAACCTTCTTGGACCTGGAAAATTTCTCATCTTCATCTTCATTCTTGAAGACCAATTGAAATTGAGCAAGAACTCAGTTTCTCCCTGGTTACTCCCTTTGTTAACATGTTTGCAGGATTCTAGCTAGCTTTTCCATCTTCAATTGTCCATCTTCCAAGGCGGATCGTATGAAGTGGTACCTCAACTGTATATGATTAGTATTTGAATGGAAGGTTGAGTTATTTGCAAGGTGAATGACACTCTGAATGTCACAGTACAACCTGCTGTTCTCCTACTTCTTTCCCAATTCCTCCACAAACTTTTGTAACCAAATCATCTCTTTACTAGCCTATGTAGCAGCAACATACTCTGCCTCTGTTGTTGAAAGTGCAACAACCTTTTGCAGTTTTGAAATCCAACTTACTGTTGTTCCACCTATAGTAAAAACATACCCTGTGGTGCTC
>ML779732.1:1309699-1347295 GCA_009831015.1 Picea engelmannii
ATTAGTAACCGTATTAAATTCATTTAAATGATCTGCAACAGACCCACCTTCTGACATCTTCATATTAAATAATCTCTTCATTAGAAATACCTTATTTGACGCCGAGGGTTTTTCATACAATTTGGCCAATGCGTCCATCAAACTCTTCGTTGTCTTTTCTTTCGAAATATTGAAAGCCACCGACACTGCCAGGCTTAGCCGTATCATTCCTAGAGCCTTTCTGTCAAGAATCTCCCATTCTTCATCCTTCATGGCCGACGTCTTCTTTTCTACTCCGCTCAATGGTAGGAATAGATCCTTCTGATATAAATAGTCTTCCATCTGCATCTTCCACAACTGGTAGTTTTGGCCGTTAAATTTCTCGACCCTAAACTTTCCATCTTTCGACATTGCTCCCACTCGAACCAGGAACCCTCTTTTCCTGCGAGTTACCTTATGCTATGATACCAGTTGTTAGAAAAATAGGACCGCAGAGCAATAAAATAAAACAAATGCAGAAACAAAACACAGAAGACACACAATACAAGAGAGACATAGATTTACGTGGTTCACCCAGTGTGGGCTACGTTCACCAGAGAAATTGCCAGGTCCTTCCTTTATTATTATCCAGCAAATGAAGGGATACAAACTACAACAAAACCCACTGTAACTTCCTCTTCTTTCTCTCACAGTCTCCTCTCTCAGAATACAATATTCACCATCAAACATAGCCGCAATACATTTCCCTCATAAAAGAGGGTTGCCTTCTAGGGAAAAAAACCCTAACATAATCTCTACCATTAGATCTGTGACCTTATAATGAACGGTCCAGATTTACAATGAAATTACAATATACTTTTATAAGGCAATTTTTGCTTCGGGGGCCCGCTTGCCCCCAGACCCCCCAGCCGGGGGGATAGGCCCCCTGGACCCCGCAGAGGGGGTACCCCCCCTCTGCACTCCCCTTCGTGGAAGAGTGTACATACTTCTGGGGTGTAAATACTTCATGGGGTATAAACACGACTGAAAGTAAAAGACCTATAAATCAGGAAGATAATCAGGATCCACAACCAACATGAGGTACATGTTGGGTACATGTTTGAGACAAGTAGTTGATGAGTTGGTACATACATGAGGTGTATAGTTGATGATGTTGGTACATATTGATGAGTCATAATTTATGTGTATTTGATGCATGATTGGTACATATTTGGTGCATGGTTGATGCACTTATTGATGGTACATGTTGAGGTACAAGTTGGTGCATGGTTGATGCACTTGTTTATGGTGCACGGTTGATGCATTTGTTTATGGTACAAGTTGAGGTACAGATTGATGTATAGTACATGTTGGCACATGTTATTGGTACATGTTGTTACAGGTTTATTACAGGTTGATTGGTACAAGTTTACAACAATATATCTCATAATGATAGTGTGACAATGGTTCCATCATTCTACTTCTACGTCAAGGCAGTTGGATGGGGCAAGAATAGGTGGTTGTAGCCAAATTCTGGTTGTAGCAGGAGAACATAGGGGGTTGTAGCCTCCTTTTGGTTGTATCTAGATAATTGGGGAGTTGGATATTCCTTCAAATTGTAGCATGAGAAACTAGGGGTTGGAGCTTGTTGAGGAAAAGATATGAATTTATCTTACTCAATAATTTTTAGAATCTACTTGGCTAAATCAAAGTAGACGGGAATATCACCCTATGTTTATAGCCAACAAAAATAACATCCTAACTCACAAGTATTAATTACAAGTGCTTAGGATAGTCTTTTATCAACAAAAAGCTTGCTCGATATTCACTTTTTATGTAATTTTCTAAATACAACAGTTGTTGAAATAAATGCAAGAAAATAAGTAAAGACACCAAGATGATAATAAAGATAGTTGAGACATAAAGCAATCCTTTATTTCATTCCAATTCACCAAAGAGTCATTTTTTTTACAAAATCTCATACATAAATCTTGGACCAAAGTCAAACTTAGACATCCCCGATGGAACATACAAAAGGACCTCTGACAGAAAACCAAAACTGAACTCTAAAAGATGGATCAACTTGCCACAAATTTCTGCCCACTCGACTTTGCACAATAGCCTTTATCATTCATGAAAATTAATTCACAAACAGACAAGTCTACACAAACTATCAAAGATAGATCAACACCTTTGAAAAACAAGTGTCTGAATGATTTGATTCATCCCTGAATATTATTGTCTATAATAATACCCTACTATCACAAAAGAGAATTAGGCTGTGATGAATATACAAATGAACTATATCAACATAAACTCAAATAGAAAACCTTAGCATGCTTCTTCTTCTATTTCCCCATGTTCCTCCCTTTCCTCTTTCTTTTAACAAGTGAGAATTGGTGAAGTAGTTAAACCAACTCATTACTTAAGTTAATTAAAAGACTCAACTAACTTTAGTTAGGGGGAAAGTAATAATCATAATAAGGGTCATAAATAAATAATAACTAGTAGGTGGGACCCCTTGTGGCTCCCTTTAGTTCATAACAATCATACCAATCACAACATAACCATTAGTTAAGCAAACACACCTCCTTGTGTCTCCCATCAACATATTAACTTTTGGCAAATTTTAGCTCATAAAATTTGAAATTATTTCAAAAATAATACTCATATATCCAAAATAAAACATGTTGTCCAAAGATCCATGAAGTCAACTGTCATAAAACAATAGATAACATAAAACTGAAAAACCATATTTCCCAGTCTGTGATGCAACCCTTCCTTGGTTGCTGCTGTCACCTCTTGATTTTCCTGAATTTTCCTCTAGTTGTGCAGAGCCTTTAGGCTTAATCTCACTGATCACATGGGAACAATCGTCCCTCAAATGCATCCCGAAAGACACAGATTTGTCAGAGTCATTGGAGGGAGAGGAAGGGGCAGCAATGGATTTTCCTTTATCAAGTGCATGGTGGGCTTCAGTGTCCAATCTCTTGCTAGCATGGGAGGATTGCACTGGCAAGTGGTCAGGGGAAGCTTGGACAACGAGGTTCAAAGGTGGAGGAAAAGACAAATACAAGCTGGGCAAGACACAATGTTGGGAGACTCTTGGGTGAACAATCTCCTGCCATCCATCATTTTCAGGAACCTCAGGTTGTAAGGAGACATGAGGAGGTGCATGAATACCAGGGGCTTGCAGGGCTTGGGAGGCCTTTCAAGCCTAGGTTGGACTATTCCCTGCCTAATCCAATTAAAGAATCTGGCATGAAACAATTGGCCAAGCTCTTCTGAATTAGCGTCAAAATGTATGGAGAACCTGGGCCTTCTTGGGCCTCGGTTCCAGTTACCTCTACCTCTGTTTCCTCGGCCATGGCTTCGTCGACCGAAAAAAATCATCCTTCATGCATGATCAATGATCAAGTATTATTTTAAATAACCATACATGGAAAATCTTAAACATATGAAATAGATCTAGCTCAGGATGTATCAAACTCATGCAATCCAATCCATACAAATTGTTTTACCATTAATCAATGAGCAAGGGGGTGAAACAGGGTCTTGGGATATGTGAGGGGTTTGTATTGAGCGAAAATATGATATAATGAAAGGGGAGAAGAGATGGTCACTACTCAATGACAAAAACAATTAACTGTAAAGAAACCAATAAAACCTCACTGTAATCTACACACGACACTGCCACTTTCATCCACCTTAACACATAAATTCTCTTGACTGTAATCAATCTCAGAATATGGAGTGAAAAAATGAAATGGGAAGGTGATGGGATTTGTAATTAGCGGAAAATGAAATTATGGAAGGGAATAAAGGCGATTATTGTTCATGAGATTAATTAAGTGATCCATAAACATGTTGCAAAGAATATGCATCAACCATCCACAATTTATGTGCAATTTAACTAATTCATTGTTCATAAAATATCCAACACAATGCCATTACAAAATAGTAAGTATTCCACACAATTTGTAAGAGGTTTTTTTCCCTTCATTCACACACTCTACATTTTATACAATTTACGAAAAATACCCATTTCCAATCTGTAACTTTCAAAAATCAGCCACTGCCCATGCATTTTTCGAGTCCACAGTAATACCCGAAAGTCATGTTTTCAAATTAACAAAGAAGTCACTATTACTACAATTGGGCCCATCACTTAAATGCAATAAGATTCGTTGAACATACATGATAGTACCCCAAAATAATCAAGACTGAAATACAACCCACAATCACCATAGTAAATCAATCCATCGTGTTGAGTAATTAATAACACAATATGACTTCGATTTAGTCCAACTGTAATCAAATATGTCATGCGAACTCAAACTTATAATATCGAACAATCATAATGATACAGTGGGTAAAAATTCTACAGTCATGTGATTCAATAACCATCCAGTCATCAAAGAAAACCACAGTTATCATGACCATTACTTTATTGTGAAAAATCACCATATACATAACGCAATATGCGTGAACAACGTCAAGCATTTGTAACCAATGCTAGATAAATATCCAAACAATACTTAGTGAAAAATATCAGTGACTGTATGACAACCAACCAATTCAACACTATCGTAAAATCAATTTGCCCTAACAAGATGTGACAACCATGCATACCCACACATCCATTCGAATTGGGGCAACGTCCATTTCCATTAAACAATACTGAGTTATTAAACATAAGGAGAGCTATTGTGTAACTTGAGTTGTGCAGATAACAAGCAGGGTTTACCAATGTTATACAAAGGCAGTACCTAAATGCCAAATCAAAACGATTGTCATATAGCCAACTGAACGGGTCTTTACTAAAAAATAATCGACAACATACAACCATCCAATACTCAAGTGGTAACCCAACAGTCCAGGCTGGTGTTCCATGTCAACCCTCGGACTTGTGGAGTTAAAGGTTCGCACTGTGACTAGCATAGGAAAGCTAGAGCCAGCCTCATTTAATGGTGAAAACCCCGATACCAATAGTGCATACACAGGGGAAACCACAAATTATTCGTGAATAGATAACAAGTCCCGAGACAGGAGGGCTACCATAGAGGAGAGAATCTGACCGATAGTGATGATTAACGCACGCAGGGTGTAACCCTTGCGGCTCTTAAAACAACCACAACATTGAGGTAATGACAAGGCCGAGTAAGAACAAGAGAGCCCATTTCGTGGCCTTTAGTGAGGAAATCAACCACTTCCCGAATGAACAAAACACAGTGATGAAGAGTGCATTCAACCATAAAACCCATAAAACTAGAGACTGGACAGTGATGAGCATGCGTGGGGACATTCGGCCAAGAAAACCCACAAAAAAAATCCAACTACGCCAGTAGTGGTAACAAAGAGATATCACCAGGAAGACCAATAACCTTTACGAACTCAAGAATATTACAGGAAGAACCAAAATTTCACACAGTTGAAACGCTTAGGAAAATCACAAACCCATACACCTGATCTAGTAATCATTTCATAACCAAAGCAAAGTCAAGAATGGCCAAAAAAAGACATACATTTTAATCGAATTCCTTAAAACGAGAGCCTCCCAAGCGGTTCCTCGTAGCTAAAATTTCGGAGCATAAACACATCAGCAAGATCGAACAATAGCTCAACTAGGGTAGCGTCCAACGGGAAGATTAAAGGTGACGTGCAGTAAATGCACGTTGCCTCCACCCACTTCTCATTAACTCAACAGTACATGCCAACAAATTCTCCATTAACACGATTAATCAAACATGTATCAAAACCATCACCACATTAAAAGCTAGTAGAGCGATCAACATATGCCATTTCACATCATATAACCCAAAAAAAAATGCATAACCATTAACGTTCACCACCTTGTCAAATGAGCCATCGACATTCCATTTATCCAAAATACCATATGTGGATCAACCACATAATTCAATTAACCATCACATAACTATTAGCACCATCACCTTGCCAAGTGCGCCACCAACATTTCACACCACGTGCATATTAAACATGAAATTCAATCACAATTTCATAACCATTTACTTGGTAGCTAGGGCTTAACAATAACCATCAAGTATTTTCATGCAGTTAGGGTAGCTTGAAAAAATTCCCCTTGCAATTGTTTCTCATTTCCTTTAAGTTATTCACATGTGATATTGCAGAACTAAGCCCCCTTCCCTTGCATTTGTTCTAGTATTTTTCCTCTCTCAAAACTGCCTTTCATGTAATTTTATTAACATGCTTGTTATGCAGGTGTGATAAGAACATACATCATCGACATTAATGAATAACATAGGTTGTAATAACACAAGGAACCAACATTTCATAAGCTCAATTCATAACCAATAACAACAAGATCTTCATCAACCATGTGAGGCATATCACACATCATATCAACGTCGAAAATGAATATATCTTCTCTCCAATAGTTCAAGGGGGTCCCACCTACTACTATTATTTAGTTTTTATAATAATAGGCTTCAACAACACTTTGCGGGCGAAACTTCGTTGATGTTTTTCAATCGTCAACAGAGCCTCCTTCTAGTCGCAGCTGGAAAACAAAGGAGGTTGGTGCTTCCAATGAATGTAATTCTTAAAGACATATAAGAAAAAGCATTAATTTGGTTTCTCCTGCTTTGGGTTTCCACGTAAAACACTGGTGTACTGTGTATGTGTGTGATTTCTAATTTGTTCATTGTTTATTTACTCTGCAACTATTGGATGATAATTCTACATTAATATAACACTTGCATTTTATGGTGACAAAGGATTAAATTTCTCTATTACTGATTCACCCCCCCTCTTAGTAATCCAACAAGTATCACATCCGAGGCCACCACCAAGATATTATTTGACTGTGTTTGGGTTCATTTTGGGTTCCCACATACCATTATTTCAGATTGAGACAGTTGGTTCCCAAGTATTTTCTAGTCCAGCCTATGGTCGATGATGGACACCAAGATGACCAAATCGAGTGCCTTCCACCCACAGACTGATGGAAAAACAAAGGTAGTCAACAATATGATTGTTCATATCTTGAGGATGTACAATTCCAAACATCCACGATCATGGGATGAGAGCCTTCCTTATGTTCAACATAGCTACAATAGATCCATCCACAACTCTATTGGCCACAACCCCTTTTAGGTGTGCTTGGTGTTCCAACCATTGGCCCCCATTGACGTAGCTCTACCCATTGCAGTTGGACATGAAGAGTACTCCCATGCTCAAACTGAGGTTGATCAAGAAGCTAAATTTTTTGAACAAATATAGCACATCCAATAACAAGTTCATGATATTTTGAAAAAAAACCAATGCTAAGTACATGCAACACCATGATTAACATCGAGTACCACACAAGTTTCGAGTGAAAGATAAGGTGTGGTTTTATTTGCAGAAAGAGTGCTTCATAGGTCCCGATTAGAAGCTTCACCACTCTAATACGAGTCTTACACCATCACTAAGGTTGTGGGGGAGAATTATTTTGAATTAAGTATTCCCCCTTTCCTTGGCTTGCACCTTATATTTAATGTGGAACTACTTCGACCATATTTTCCACCTCTCCTAGAAACTTTGGATGTGGTCCAACACTTAACCCCTACATTAATCAATATCGATTGCATTTAATAGGTGAAAATTGATCAAATCATGGAAACCAAGATGAAGGGAACTCACCAATAGAACATTCAACTCTATTAGGTCATCAAAGAAGGACAACTTCTTCACCAGGGAAAGTGGCTCACTAGGAGTCAGATTCAACAGAAGTTTCCCCATCTGATGGACGAACTTGATGCAATGGGGACCATTATTTCCTAAGGGGGGGGGGATTGATCTAGGTGGATACTAGTGGCCACCCACTTGTTCCACTAATTTAGAATGGTTTCACATCTTGGCAGTTTTTCTACAAGTTTTTGGGTCCCAAACTTCTGGGGTCATTTTGAAGCCCTAAATGATGATTTTTTAGAGTGATAATTCCTAACATGTACTGAAAAGAAAATTATAGGACATATGGAATGTGTACTTCTTGTATAGACCTTTTCGACGGGATACCAAGTGACCCAAACATAGATTGTATGTAAAAGTTGCACCCTTGGGAAGTTGACATATCAACTAACCACATCGGGGCCCACAAACCTTTTGGAATTTCATCTTCTGGGGTTAGGGTTTTGGATGTTTAAGGTTTTCTCATTGATACTTTATTTTAAAAGGATTTTCCGACCTCTTTTTAATTGACTTCTTACGAATGAGCATAGCTGATACATCTCTCTCTTCAGGGATAAGATACCACCATTATAGCTAGCTTGTGTTCTTTTCATTTTACAATCTTTTGTATTTTAGATAATCATTAATAGAATATGAGTTTAACCATATTACTGTGTTTCTTGCAATATCTTTGCATGTTTCATTATTATATCTCTGCCTTCATGTTGTTCTCAATATAATCTGGATCAGGGGGGAGGGAAAAAAAACTCTCTCTTATAGACTTATAGGAATCGATGGGTCGTGGTGAACCACTTATTGTTGAGCTAATCAAACTATTCACGGGATGGGGTTTCATTAGTGTGGATACTGATGGAAATTATGGGGGTATCATCACAATTTGTTCTTCTAATTGTGGCCTTTTCAACTATTTCTCCATTGCTTCAAGTCTCTATTCAAATCTTTACTACAAGGATCTAGAACAAAACATATATATTCTCAATATCTATGGTCCTTACGAGGGGACAGATGACTATTGGAACCATGTGTTTGCACTAAATTTTCTCAGAGTTGATAACATGATTATTAGAGGTGATATCAATTTTACAACAAATAGGGAAGAAATATAGGGGCCTTCGGCCCGCAAAGATACACTAGCCAACGTTTTCTTAGACAAGATTGAATTTTTAGGACTGGTTTCTGTGGAGCCCTATCAATTAAGGCCAAATTGGGTCAATAATCGATCCATGATTGAAGGGGTTTACAAAATATTAGATCACTTTATTGCATATCATTCTTTTCTCCATGAAATTGGCTCTTATCGATCATGGGTAGGATTGGTTCATTGCTATGATCACTTCCCCATATTTTTAGAACTGGGATTGTAAGAGGGAAAGCCCAATTTCCCTTCAAGTACAATCCTTCATGGGCAGAGCTGGAGGAGTTATGATCCCTTATCAAGGAAAACTGAAGTATGTTTAGGCTGATGCAATTGAAACTACTAGCTCCCAATTTGTATTCACACTTTGAAGGTTAAATTAAAAGGTGGTTAAATGGGATGGAGATCATAGGAAGGAAAACGATTCAAAATTGAAGACCATTGAAGCTAATATTGAAAATGTCTACATTCATATGCAAAAAGATCAAGAGGCATAAGGGGCTCTAAAGGCATGCCGATCATTGGAAGCACACAAATACCAACTATTGTTGGAGTAGGAAAATGTGTAGTTCCTCAAGAGTTTGGCTTCATGGATATTTATAGGGTATCAAAATACTAAATTCTTTCAACACTTTGAAAATTATAGGAAAAACTACAACATGGTATGGGAGATTAATGACTCAAAAGGCCACAAAAAACATGGCTTCTCCGATCTATCCACTCTTAGCATGGATCATTTTAAAAGTTTGTTTAAGGAGTTAGAACATGACAATATGGGGGAAATTCTCGAGAAAATAGTTTTTTTTTCCACATCTTATTGATCAAGAGGCCAATAAGGACTTGTTTTGTTCCATAATAAAAGACAAGCTTTGGGCGGTTATCTCTAGCTTCTGAAAAGATAAAATTCCAAGGTCAGATGGTTGGATTGCTGATTTTTTTGCAATTCTTCGAGATTGTAGGGGATGATATTATCTGAGTCATTGAATAAGTTTGTACTTCGAGAAAGATGTTGCATATTATTAATTCAATTTTCATTGCACTCATCCCTAAAACAAACTGCCTCGATTTCTTTGATGATTTTCGACCTATATACTTTGTAATTTTCTTTACAAAATTATAGCTAAGATCATATAAGTTCATATTAAGCCCATCCTCTCAAACATCATTTATCTTGAAAAATTCAGGTTTCTTCAAGGTAGGTTTATTCATGAGGCAATTTGTTTTTCTCAGGAGGGTGCGCTCTCCATAAAAAATCATAAATGGTTAGTCTTATTTATCAAGATTGATATTTCAAAAGCTTATGATAAAGTTTCATGGCTCTATATTCATCTTTTTCTTTTTAAAATTGGATTTGATCTTCCCTTGGTAAAGTGGATTATGTCTTGTGTGACCACAATATCCTTTTTTGTTTTAATTAATGGAGTGAGTATCCTTTCTTTAACTTGGCTAGAGGTCTCTTCCAGGGGTGTTCATTGTCTCCTTATATATATTTTTTCTATTTGTTTATGGTATTAGCTGAGCTCTGGCTGAGGAAAAAGGAGTGAATACCTTTCAAGGACTTCGAACGAGGCACCACAAGAGATTATCTCACTTGATTTTTGTGGATGATGTGCTAATATTTTCTCTATGTGTAGAAGCATATGGAAAAATCCTAAAGGACATCCTGGAGCTCTTTTGCGAGGCTACATGAATGCTCATAAATGTACACAAATATATTATATACTTTCCATAGATAGAGGTAGAAAACCAACACTCTCTCTTAACAATGTTTAATTTCCCTACTCTAGAAACGAGATATGGTCTCAAGTATCTCGGCTTGTGCTCCAAAAAAACATATATGGCATTGCAGACTAGAAATGGTTACTTACTCGAGTTTAAAGACAAATAAATCTTTGGTGTAATCATTGCATTTCACGAGTTGGAAGACTTGTTCTTACCAAATCAATGATTGAAGAAACACCTATTTATTGGCACTTACCAACAAGTATCTTGAAAGGGATGATGAACCATATTTGAAAGATATGTTTTAATTACTTATAGAAAGGAAACACTAAGTATCTAGGATCTCTCTTGGTAGGTTGGAAAATTCTATCCAAGCCAAAGTATATGGGTGGTAGAGGCTTAAACATCTTCCATTATTTATTCATGCTCTGGTAACCAGATCTTTGTGGACATTCTTGACTCAACACAACCTTTGGAGGTGAATTATGGTTGATAAGTACATAGCTTCTGAGTCTATTATGGATTGGATTCACACAACACAAAAGTATACTATTAATGCTTCTAATAAATGGTGCACTTTGACTCAGGCATTCCCTAATTTTGGATATTTTTTGGCATGGAAGTTATATCGGGTTCACAAATTTGGTTAGGGTAGGATGCCATCATTAGATGTGGGGAGAACATCTTTCTTCCAGATTTTTTGTTGGCAGGTCTCTAGGATTTGGATATATGCACTTTAAATCGGATAAGTGATAACATGTCTACATCTATCTAGCATCAGGGATGTATTTCTACAGAGGCTTTGGGTCTAGACAATAATTATCATCAGGAGTGGTCTTAATTCACATCAGAGTTAAGGAAGGCTCATATACACCTCTCAAAAGCAAAGTATGAGCTTATATGGTAGTTCAAAAAATCGGGGGGACAATACTTGATGAAGAATGGATATTAGACTTTGATATCCGAGAGGAAAAATAATTGTGTAGTGGTACAAAAATATTTGGTAGTCAAAGGAGCCACTGAAAGGAATTATTTTATTTTGGCTTGCCTTAAAGGAGAGGGTTATGAACTAGGATGATTTGTAGTGAAGAGTTAATAATGTGTCATGGATTTTCTATCTAGGAAGATAGTCGATTGAAACAAACCTTCATCTCTTTCTAGATTGTCAGTTTACTCGTCAAGTTTGGTAGGAGGTGGTAGGATAGTTGGGGCTGACACATCTCTAGGAAAAAGACTCATTAGTAGATATCTATTATGATTTCTTTAATGATCATTCACTAAAGGCATTCAATACTCTTCCCATCCTAGTAGCCCGGGGAGTTTAGTTGGCTCAGAATGCATGTATATTTGAAGATAATACGTGCCCCTCCATCAAAGTATCTTATTAATATCTTGCTTTATTTCTCATATGATTCCTCGTCTCAAAAGGTTCCTCAGGAGGTAGGTTCTATATCCATAAACTAAATATGTTTTGGGCTTATTTTGATGGTTCCTATTACGGGATGGGAAGGGAACATGTATTGGGTTTCATATTACATTATTTACACTCTCATTTCACTAATGGAAATTATAGCATAGGGTTGGGTACCAACAACAAAGGTGAGATTTGGGCATTGTATGTATTACTTAAATGTGTTGGTGAGAGGAATGAGGCCTAAATCCAGGTTTATGGTGAATCAAAACTAGTTATAGATTGTATCAAATATTCACTACAACTATAAAATTTGGAACTACATCAACTTGTTCTGCAGTTAAAATCTATTGTTGCTTCTTTCAGTACAATTTCCTTTCAACATATTTTTAGAGAGATAAATTGTTTGGTTGACTCTCTATCTAAAGATGCATTGAATATGCCAGTAAACCATATGGTGATGGAATAACTCCGTGATGGAGAGTTGATATCCATTAGGGAGGGTGATTTTTATCTTATGTAATCAATCATACTTTGGTTGGGTATACACTTAATATAAGGTTGTTGTATTGGTCATTGTTATGATTGGACCTAGTTTTGAAACTATTTTTTTGCCTCTTATATATGTATCCTATAGGGATCCTTCTGGAAAAGTACACAATGATATGTATGATGAATATTCTTCTATATGTGCTAAGGTGCCTAAGGATTATAACTTCCATTTCTCTAGAATTGAATATACGTTTTTTTCTTGGGAAAAATGAATTGAATTAGTCGGAGTAACTCACCCATATGAGCCCATACTTTTATTTTTTTCAATCTACCAAACAAGGGAGATTAAAAATATTGAAATAACCATCATTTTCCACATGTCTTCCAACCTAGGATAGTTTTATTTTTTATCAAATTAGTTGCAAATAAAAAACACTAGGGAGTTTTAAAGGATTATAATCACCCCACAACGTTCACATATTAAAAAATCTAGGACTATTTTTACAATTTTGCAAGGTTTCAAAAAACACATTGAGTTTAATTAGGAGGATGTCCATATGATCCTATTATACTCACACATACTTTTTGCACCATCACTTTCACACTAAGTTATCCAAAGTCCACTTTTGTTGAGTATTATCTTCTCCTTACACCCAGAAGTGACCTAGGAGAATTAAAAAAATCAAGGAGTTCTAAGGATCCTTCATCACAACCTTAAATTAAATGGATTGGATCAAGACCCCAATCCCAAAATATTAAAAAGAAACTCTAAATAACCTACTAAAATCCTCCTTTGTGAGGTCACAAAACAACATTTTAGTACATGCTAGGAATTCGAGGGTAGGCATCCAAATAACCCCCTATTTAGGGTGCTTAAAATCCTTCACCTAAAGTGTGCTACACCAAGGTACGGAGATACCTATGAAGGGGAAAAGGCTTAGTTACGATTGTTCATGCAATTCTACTTGATCCACCCAACTCTTTTCAAGCTCTAGCCCATGATAACTTTTGAGGTTTAGAGTTCCCTACCCACACTTGAAGGAGGTAACCTCGTGGCCATAACCTAGGGTTTCTACAAAGGTGGAAGTTGTGGGCTGCAACTGCACCTAGGTTAGATTTTGAATGGATATTGGGAAATGTCACCAGTTCCTTTGGGACATGCTCCTAGTACCCCTCATTATAAATGATCTTTTCATATCTTGACTAGCCTTCTTTCGATGGGTTCATACCCCATTGTCGAAGCTATTGGAATACCTAGTGAAATTTTGACAAGAAGGATTCTAGGTATTTTAGGACAAGTGTTTTTATTTTTTCACTCCCTTGCACAAAAAAATCCCATCCTATTAAAAAACTCTACTTAAAAGTTGATATATTTGTGTTGTTGTTTCCATTAACACTTGATACATTCATATTGGTTCTTTACTTTGAGTAGGCCATTTTATTTAAAAAACACAAGTTATCTTTATTTCACTTACCAATCAGACGCACATTTCTATTTCATAACCATAGGGGACGATTACCCCCCTTACATTGTAAATGATTGCAACACCTCCAACCAATGTTGGGAGGTATTTCTATCCTTACTAATTTACAATTTAAACCTCCCCACTCACATTTGAGTGAAATGATGCTTGGTTCAACCTTTCTTGGATCAACCATGCTAGGCACAATTTCCCAAAACAACCCATCCAATGACCCTTCCTCATCGGGAACAAACCCTCAACACTCAGCCAAAAATGGCAGGTACACAAAACCCACCATACATGGCTTCATTCAATCTTCTTGGTTTAACAAAGCTAACCAATGATCCCATATTACATGATCCCGCTTGGACACCCATGCCGACCAAAATCTCCTTAGACATTCCCAAGTTTGACAAAAAGCCAGGTGAGGATCCAAAAAATTACGACATGACCTTCCATCTCTGGTGCTCATCTAATAGCACCACTGCTGATTCCATCCTATTGAGACCATTTCAAATAACCTTAATTGGTCCCTCTATTAAATGGTATATATATGTGAAAGTAGGGTCCCATGCAACATTTTCATACTTAGAAAATGATTTATTAGCCTTTTTTCAATTGCTAGTTCTCTATGACATTGGTCTGGAGATTCTGATGGATTTTCACCAAAGTACTTCCACCTACATCATGGATTTTTTACATGAGTGGGATCAACAAATAATCTTATGTAATATTGAGGTTACCTATGAACTACTCCTATTCTAGTTCCTCAAATATCTTATGCCCCTCATTGGAAAATAGGTTGCAACTGCCATGCCTCAAAGTGAAGAAGAGACCATAACCAAAGACCAACACTTCGATTTAATTTTATCAAATTATAGATATCTATATATGGTTCTCCCAGATTCCCCTTTACCACAACCATTTGGTCAAGAAAAACCCAGAACATCCCATTTGATCAACGAACTGACTGGTTCCATGACCCATTTTAACCCATATGGTATCCCTTCATCTCATTATAACACCAGTCAATACAATACAAATTATGGAGGATCCCCTTACTATCCACCCACTATGGGTGTTCCATATGCATTTGATAGCCCATTACCCACCCCCCTCCTCCAATAGATGGGGGGTGCAACACAACATGTATCATGAATCCCTTACCCCATCTTGGTACATCGATTGAGCCTTCTTGCAATCCGAATTGTAGTGAAGGAATAATAACATCATACAACATGTATGGTAATATATAATAAAACAAACCATAGTATCCATTCCTTGATCCTTTTCCACCCAATG
Source organism: Picea engelmannii (assembly GCA_009831015.1). Taxonomy (NCBI): domain Eukaryota; kingdom Viridiplantae; phylum Streptophyta; class Pinopsida; order Pinales; family Pinaceae; genus Picea; species Picea engelmannii. The sequence goes on from ML779732.1 coordinate 1,324,893, forward strand.
CTATGCCACCATAGGCCCAACAACATGCAGATGTAAATTTTATCCAACCTTTGCTAGTACCACATTTTCAAGCATTTGAACAATTGAACATGGTCAAACTTTCCACCCAACAAAACAATTATAAGAAGAAGGGAAAGAATAAACCTAACACAAACCATGGATAAGGGAGAAATCCAAAATTAAAAATACCTAGACTGGGGGAAATACTAATGTTGGTAATCAAAACTAGAACACTAGATACAACAATGGAAAACAACATCAGGGAAAGAACAATAAAATTTGAATGAACTTCCCCTACGCATTATGTGGTGAGTACAAACATTATACTCACCACTACCACCAAATGATGGATTTTAAAAGGATGAAGGAGTTAGTGGACACCTAAGAATCTTATACCCCTTAGGGTACCCCACTAGCTCAACAAATTTTCCCTCAAACTCTGCCACCATTAGTGTTGCACAACCCATTCCCCCAACAAGGCATTGTCACTACATAATAATATATTGGGCCCTTTGCTTATCCAATAGGCATATACCCAACCTTGGGGAAAGCTCAACATGAAAATTCTTCTTGTTGTAGCATCCTAATGAATTCAACAAATATCCATTTGCAAACTCACAACCATTAATACTGTATGCCTCCTGAATTCCCTTCAACCACGTCGAATTCCACCTAATCTCTAACTAGTACACATTTGATGATCCCATTTCCTAGTGGTGAACCTACTCCAAGTGTATCAAAGGCACCTCTATTATGTACCACTCATAACCCTCATGTAAGGGCAACTCATAGATATAACATTGTGGATGACCTGGTTTAGTCCTTGTAGTCCCGTCTACTCTTGAGGTCTTGCAAACCTATCCTTCACAAAATAATTGTTTGCCAGTAGCATTGCGGGTAGTCGACCCTTCTAGATCTTTCCTCATTACATTCAATTTGGACAAGTCAAAACCTCATCTCCCCTCCTTAGTAGCTTTCCAAATCTTGATCATAGTTCAGAATATCACTATCCATTGGCGCATTATGTATGACGGATCATTTATGTGCATTATTTCCAAAAGCATATGGTAGAAGGTAGGATTCCTAGAGTTGTCCCCTTCTGCTATCACCCTTTGGTCTTATGATGGCTACCCATCTCAACCCAAGGGGATTTTCCAAAACATCCCTGTACATATAGAAGGAAACAAATTCTTGATTAAAATCAAGGCCATTGACGCCCCTTTGGACTAAAACATTCTCCTTATACATGGCTAAATGTATGTGATGAAGGAAATCTCTTTATTTGTGTTTCACACCATGATCTTCCCCCATAAATATGTGAAATTCATTACTGTAGACTAGATGACACACTATGAACTATGGCCAAATGTGAATTTGGATAACATCCTTCACCTCATTGAGGCGTAACCATTATTTCCATCCTTCGTGGAAATGGTTTCAAGAATCTTCAAAGACACCTCACTCCTTGGAACATACCAGGGTGAACCAAATTCCCTACCTATCCCTGAGACACCATCCAAAAATGACCAAACCATGTCGTTTCATGCCATTCCTCACCCCCTAACCCATATCTCATTCTTCTATGCACCACTAGGAATTACAACATACTAGGTAGTAGCTACACTCACACTTCCAAATATGGTGCTAGTAATACATGTATGGTATATTGAATCCCCATCTATGGTACCAATACCTACACTTCCACCTCAAACTTCTACACCACTAGTGTAGACCCCAATTAACCCATTATTTCCTCAACTTGGTCACACATTTGAGGGTAAGAATTCAAATACTAGGGAAAAAAGAAAAAGGCCAGGGAAAATATTCATACCACTCCTAGAGTACAACCCCCTTGTACTCTCTGTGAAGAACAAGGTCACCCAATGAAATTGTGTCCCACTCTTCCAAAATTCAGGAACCTCATCCATCTACCTAGGGAAACCCCATTGTTTCCCACCCCTCTCTTAGGGACATCCCTAGAACTTGCAAAATATTCTACCACCATGATAACTAAAACATTGAGTACCAACTTCACATGTGCTATATGTTCATAGTATGGCCATTGCACCCATAATTGTCTCAACCTACCACACTTGCAAGACACATTGACAAAAATCTGTCAAATGACCCTACCAGAACCCACCTCGCTGATGCCACAACCGACATCAACCACATAGTTTGGTCCCTCCAATATTTATTACATGTCCACCTTAGTGAGTGCATGACATAGTTTCCCATGTGCATTATGTGGGAAATTGGATCATTTCACCTATATGTGTCCTGTTATTGTGCAATATATACTTGCCCAAAGCCCAAGGCAAGTGAAACAATATTGTTGTAATAAGGGGGTAACCTATCACTGCCACCTTAATAGGAAACCCCTTTATGTTTAGGAGTAGGGTAAGACTACCCCAAGGGAGACGTCCCTATTGACCTAAAGGGCTGGTGAAACTAAAGCAAGGATGCGAAGACAACCCCCCTCTCACTGGTCACTCAAGTCAAAAGGTCTTGTTGAGTTTATGTCTTAAGATATGAAGCAAAATGTAATGGGTGAAGTGTACCTACCCAGAATAATAAATCAAGCAAACCTATGGCAGTTTTAAGTACAAAATGATATTAGTGCTTCAATAAGACAATAAACCAATGAAATATATGCTAGCTAATATAAAATTGTAACAAAATGAAAGTTACAACAACAAGAGGTATTTTGTAATAGGTGAAAGAAATATGCCTCAAAATTGCTTGAAAAGACAATGAAAAGATAACATTTACTAGGCAGAATGATAATAAAATGTCATAAGCAATTTTAGAAGTGTTTATCTAGAAATCAATGTAGATTATGCAGAATTGTTTTTTTCTTTAACATGGTTGTAGCAGTGATTTATAAGAGCAACAATTAATTTGGTTTACTAGGCTAGGTTAGTGTTAGTTTTAGTTAGTGAAAGCTGAAAAAGTTAAGGTTTGAGTGTTGGTTTGATCTCTCAACAAAAGAAGTGTAAGGACTAGTGCCTTTGAGGGGTTATGGAGTCAAAAGTTCAACAACATTCATTTGGATTAAGCAACAAAATTATTATATTTATCCAAGTAAAGGATGAATTTGAGAAGAGTAGCACCTTAAGTCTTCTACGATTCAATCTTTAAGGAGGTGATCTACTAGAGATTAGGCACTTCTAGGCCCTAGCTCCTTCCTCCTCCTTAGATTATTGAAAGAAATATTTAGATGCAACAAAAATTGATCCGAGCTTCTAAAGTGATAGCACTTCAGGGATTTAGAAGCTTGCCAAAGTTAACCACGTTAGCAAAGTCTAAAAAATGTAGAGAAAAGAAGTAGTTCCTTAAGTTATTTGCTCCTAGGGTTTGTCAAGCAAGCAATTTCATAATATTTAACATGAATAAGAAAATATGCCATAACCATTCAATATGAAATGACAATTGGATATTTACTTACTTCACCAAGAATAATCAAGCTATGAAACCCTATATTTCCAAGTAACTTTACCAAAAATGATCCAAGTTGAAAGTATAAAGACTCCAAGAGAGGTTCACATCACAATTTCAACTAATAAACCCCAAGTAGGGTGCACATTTTAGTGCTCTGTTGGAAGATTGGATGTTTTCATTGATGTCAACCCTATCCATTGGCTTTTGGAACCCACAATTGATTGAAGTAGATATACATGAAGGAAATTACACATGCAGATACAACACCCATGGATGGATAGTATAAGTCATGCCCATTTTATCCCTCCTCTCTTTACAAAAAGTACGCCACATGTTCATGGATTCACCTTGATTAAACCATGGTTTCCACCCCATCATCCTTCTAGCTAAATGTGGAGTCAACCGATACGAAAAACACTTTTCTCTCCGAATAAATCCAAGAAGGTTTGATGGTATCAAGATGGTATCAATAATGGTTTATCCAAATGTAGGGCGACACTTCTCCTTCCAACCTTCCAGCACCTGGTGGTATGTGGCACGTCACGTGGATCCTCACAATTGAGGAGAAATGGATTTTTGAAGATGGCAATGTGAATTGAAGCAAAAACTACATGTCAGCCCTAATGTTAAAAGGAAGTGACATAAAGGGTATAAATACATCTCATTATACATTCATTTTTCAACACACACAAGTTTAAAGAATATATATAAGTCGAATTTCTAAGGAAATCTGAAGTAAAGAAGGTCAAATTTCAAGGGAGGATGAAGCCTTTTGGTGATGTGTTCTAAGGTATGTTATTTTTAGGTCATCTTACCATTTTTGCAATAAATTTGTTTCTAGAATGATTCAGATGGTGAAATTTGGAGGATATTGAGAAGACATATCTAGGCATCTGTGGTAAAAATTTCAGGTCTTTATTCACTATATTTTGGAGATACACTCTGTGGAAGATATGGTTTTTTACTAGTCTTGAATCTAGTCATAAACATGTGTTACAGGTAAAACAATCATAACGTCTTCATAGATAATCCAAATTAAGTGAGACCAATTTAATTGTAAAGAGTACGAGCTTTAGTTTCCTATGTACAAATTTCAAAATCTGATGTTTAATATTGAGCGTGGGGCATTCTGTACAAGTTCAATATCCTGAATAAATCGGAATTGAATAAGGTCTACCATTTTCTCTATAACTCCTTTTCTGGGAGGATTCAAGGAGTGAAACTTGGAGGAGTTTCAAATAATACATTGAGTAATATTATCTATAAGATCAGAGTATTCCAAGAAGTGAAGAATTGCAGAAGTTGAAGAAGTCTCAGGAAGCATTATCAGGTTCTATGTGATGGTTGGTTGATGGTGATAATTTAATGTAAAGTTTTATTATCTCTCATATATTCTTGGGTGGAAGGAAGGGGAAAGTATGGAGAGGTCAAACCTCTATTGATATTGGAGGATTGTATCTTCCTTTTGGAGGTTTATCCCTCCCTTTATATTTGGAAGCTATAGCTACCTTTGGAAGTCATTACTTCCTTTGAACAATAATACATGATTACTTCTTATATATTGTGCATGGTGTATTGGTGTATTTCTTATACTATTCTTCATTATTCATTGGATACTCTTCATTGCTGATTGGATATAAATTGAATACACGATCTGATTGAAGTATAAGTTCAAAAAATACCAATTACTCTAAATATTGATTCACCCTCCTCTTAGTATTTCCAACATGCTCTTCTCACCAAGTGATAGATGTTATGTTAAAATGAGAGTACTTTATCTTTATTTATACAAAACTTTGACCTTTAATTAATTTTAGGTCAAAATTAAGGCCGTCCTAGCCAATTTACAATAAAATCCAATTTTGACATAATAAAAATTTATTAGCATCTAAAACCATCTCCAAGGGTGATGTCATGCCCTTCTAGGGTGATGTCGAGGCCTAAAGGTGGAACGTTGAACCTAAAATGTAGGGCGCTTGGCATCCAGAGGCCCCAAATGATGCCCACACATGCCACCAAGCTCATAACTGCCTCCAAAATGAAAACCCTAGCTCTGGATGACATCCAGGGTCATGATGGTGACATCCACAACCCTCAAGAGCCAACGTCTATGTGGAGGAGAAAGGTCTAGGTTTTCCAGGGTGCCTCCAAAGGCAACGTCCTTCTCTTTCTCGATGAAAATATTCAGTTTCTTCTTACCCTTGGCTGGGGTTGCAACATCAATCTGTGGGCTTTAATCCCTCATGAAGGTTTGAGCTAATCATTCTCTCATGTGTACTTGTCCACCAGGTAAGGTCCTCTAGCAACAACAAGTACACCCTCCAGGGGTTCATAAGTCACAGGGATAATAGCATGTAAATGACATCCAATAATTAAATTACCCAAACATGTGCATCAAACCCTCCTTAACCAAGACAAATTCTCAAAGACATTATGCAATTTAATAAGTCAGGTTTGGATAAGGTCTTAGGGTGTCCTATTGGGATAACGTCCCTTAAGTTTGGGGTGTTTCCTAGGTGGTATCTAATCCAAGTCACGTAAGTGTATGAGGTGGCATGGGGTAATAATTTGGGCAAGAGGTGCATGTAATAACAGGGAAATGTAAAGCCTTACCTGTGGGTGCCTTTGTATAGGGCGAGTTGCACCTTTCATAAATGAAATTATTTCCTATCCCATTCATTGCCTTTTATTCTTATCTTTAATTCTTTTGGTATTTTTCTTTTGTTCTTCAAGGGAAAATTTAAGGGCCACTGTCTTGTCTTGATGAACATAGGTTACAACGTTATCCACAAACATTTCACGAAAACGAGAAGGTCGACTCGTGATGAGACCCCCTTTCTCTTGGCTATGCCACCAAGAACCACTACCTTGGTTTGATGGCTAGATAAGTGGTAGTATCATACTGCTACATGCCCATGGTCATAATAGGCCAACTCATGATGAGACTTCCTATATGTCAACTAGTACCTTGAGTGTTTATGTATCTTATGGGTTCCCTTTTCTTACTGAGAATATTTTCACTGCTTTCTCGGGGATCCCTGGGTGAAGAATCTCAAAGGTTTAAACATTGGCTTTTAAATATTTCCATCTACTTTTACCCTCTGGGCCTTTAGCCCCTTCTTCCCACAAGGCAAGGTACAAACCTTCCTAGCGTAGCCAATCCTAATGCCCAAACAAGGATATGGGAGATGGAAGGAATAAAGATGGAAAGTGGTATGTATGGAGGGATGAATGATGACTTTTCACAGATCCACCCAATTAAAACACATCCTAAAGGGAAATCAACTTACTAGGGCACAATGTCACCCCTCGAGGTATGAACGAGGCAAAGAGCATAATTTCCAAGAAAACGTCATGAAATGAAGAAGGATTCAATACAATATATTCAAGTGCTTCAAAAATCAGAGTGATACATACCATGATACCCAGACTCATTACCTCTAGAGAAAAACCAACTGCTACTTTAGGACAAGGATGGTGGGATGAATATTGTTGCTGATGATAAATGGACTGCATTGAAGAAAAGAGGGGCCCTCCGGGGCCATGTTCAAGTATTCTGCCTCTTGGTACTCCATGTATAGGCCATGTGAGCCTCGAGACATGATCTCCTTAGTTATCCCTAAGGTAGGGGATAACATCTTTCTCCAAGTCAGGGACATGTGCTCACCGTAGAGCACATGAGAACCTCAACATCTCTAGTATGACTTGTGCCTGCTAAATCTCAATAAAGGATATTTGTAATATTTAGGGTGGTGATATCACCCCTTGTTCATATATGATATAATAAAATAAAGAGAATATCTAATCTAACATGTGATCATCAACATACATATATACATAATCAAACAATACAATATGAAAATGAAAGTACAACTATGATAACATGATATGCAGATGGTATATACAATGGATGCAAAATACCTACCTATGTAAATTACCTGTACTTATCTGTAAAGTCAAGTATCTGCCTCGTGATGGGGTTTGAGGAGGCATCCACTAACCGGTAATGGACGTTTTCTTCCTTCCAACATAGACAAATAGTAGGCATCGTTGACTAACTTCATTATGATTTTGAAAGGTCCAAGCCAAAATTGTGCATTCCCTTTAACATTGTTAGGCTCACCTTTCTTAGTTTCCCACATCCATACTGTATCTCCCTCTTGATATTCTTTTTCTTCAAACATTGTTGTTCCCTGTATAACCCTAGTGTATTTTCTTGAGGGAGGAGGGTGGGATTCAACTGTAAGGACTTCTTGTTGGCTTGGTTTCCCCTTTCTTTAGTAGTTTGACATGGCCAACTTCTTCGTCCTTATATTTATATAAGAGTTGTTGATACTCTTGTTTCTTTGGCCATTGTATCTCATCAATATTCCTCTTTGGTGAAAGAAAAATCCTCTGGAGAAAATATAGGAAGTTTTTCCTTAATCAGCCCACGTGTTTCACTGATATTAACATTATTCTTAATATCTTGTACATGGACCTTGGCCATTGACATATTTGGAATGTGTGAAATCATCCCATTTTTCATAGGCACGTTGATATAAGTTAAATCCATCTCTAATATGCCACCCAAGATCGCAACAAACTTCTTGGACAAAAACATCCCCCATACATTAGGGAAAATATACCACCACAATATCCATATGGATCACTCTCTCAGGATATTTACCAAGGTGTACCTTAGCATTCTCAACTACCCCATGAGTGGGTATGGCTCTAGATTCAAAACCACAAACATTCCTATAAGTCCGTGTATCACTTAGGCCTAGTCACTCCATGAATTTCAAAGACAACATGTTGGCACCTGCTCATGAGTTAAGCATACAGTTGTTGAGACATTTGTAATTTACTAGCAATGACATAAAGAAGGGTGGGTGCCCATCATATTGAACCCTAAAATGGTCTTCCTGTAACTTAATACGTGAGTCTATTGGTTCATCCGACACATTGAAAATCTTTTCAAATATTTCTTTCATGGATGGAACCTTGATAACTTCCTTCAATGAGATGGTTACATGCATTTTGGCTAATGCACCTTCCAAGTCAAAATAAAAATCAATCTTATCAATCTTAGATTTTTTTTTAGGAAGGAGTATGTTCATAGGTGGAGGTTTTGGTTGTGAAGCTGTAGGTCCAGTAGAGAGAGGTTGGTTCATTCGTTTCTTCCTAGTATACACTTAGAATTCTTGTTTTTTCAACTTCTCTCTTGACTCTTTATCAAGGCTATTTATTACTTCCATCCTAGCCCTCTTTATGCCTTCTTTATGTTCTTCAGGTGTGATATTAAGGCAATATTGTGTCTCCTCAATGGTATGGCCGATAACGTTGACTTGATCATGTTCACCACTATTTAGAGGGAATTCATGATCCCAATGGGATTCTCTACATTGGAAACACCATGGGTTCTCCTCAACCACGTTTGTGGGGGATAAAGTGTTAGGGACGTCTTGATCATTCTTGGGATTGAAACTTTGACCACCCCTTTGGAATTTCCCCTTATAATTAGATCTAGGAGATTTTTGTTGGGATATTTCTAAGTTGACAATCCTAATCATCATTAACTCTTGGGTTTTTACCATGCCATCTACAATCAATTGCATCTTTTCCAAGATATCGTCAATATCTAAAGAAGACTAGAGATTGTGAACTAGTTTGGGTTTAGTATCGATCTTGACTCTTGGGGCAGAGAAAGGTTCTACTTTGGATGATTATAGGTTATTTTAAATTTTCATAGCCATCTCATGAGATTCTTGGATTTTTCTAGGAGCCATGTATCTTACAAGGAAACCCATTTTCCCTGTAAAGGCTTTGGTGTAAAGAAAGAGAAGAAAGTTGTTTTTAGGGTGATGGCTTGCTGGGATCTGCTCTACTAGCCTCTCAAATTTATCATGAAATTACCTGACAGTTTCATTCTCAAACTTTATTATGTTGTTAAGCCTTGTTAACAACATGTTAGGGTCTTCCTTAACAATCCATATTTTGAGGAACTCTTCCTCTAATTTATCCATAGATGTAATACTAGCATCAGGGCGACCATTATACCATCTTCTAGTGCCGTCATAGAGGGTAGAAGAGAAAATTTTCATAGACAAATATTCAACATCATCACTAATGGAGTGAAGTTGGGAAAAGGCCCGTAAATCACTCATATGGTCCTCAACACTGACTACATCATTTTCAATGAAATTAAGAAGCCACTTCTCATACCTAGGGGTTATTTGCCAAGGGTATCCTGGAATGTTTGCCATGTCTAACGGTTTAAAAAGTTTGGATGACCATCATTTTTGGTTATTAGCCTGATTTGGATTAAGGGTCTAATTTTGAGCATTAGACATTGTGTTCAAGGGAATATTACCTCCAAATAATGATTTTACTACATGAGAGCTTCTAGGAGGCTTTGTTTTGTAAGACTTAGGAGGATTGGTGTATCTCCATGAATTCATTGGAGTCGCTAGATAATCTTCCTGATATTATCAAAGGGATGAGGGGATCACTCTCAATGGAGTCACTAGGTAAGCCATGTGAATGAAGGCTTTGGATATAGGATTAACAAAAAAGTGTCGTTCAAGGAAGATTGACTTAGTGTTCCTCGACAACGATGTCGAAAATATTATCGCACAATCTGTACTTTCCCAAATCCCAAGGAAAGTGAAACAATATTGGCATAACAAGGGGGTAACCTATCACTATCACCTTAATAGGAAACTCCTTTCTATTTAGGAGTAGGGTAATACTACCCCAAGGGAGACGTCCCTAGTGACCTAAAGGGTTGGTGAAATTAAAGCAAGGATGCAAAGACAACCCCCCTCTCATTGGTCACTCAAGTCAAAAGGTCTTTCTGAGTTTATGTCTTTAGAGATGAAGCAAAATGTAATGGGTGAAGTGTACTTTCCTGAAAAAAGACAACAAGCAAACCTATGGAAGTTTTAATTACAAAATGATGCTTCAATAAGACAATAAATCAGTGAAATATATGCTAGCAGATATAAAATTGTAGCAAAATGAAAGTTTACAACAACAAGAGGTATTTTGCAACAGGTGCAATAAATATGCCTCAAAATTGATTGAAAAGACAATGAAAAGATAACATTTACTAGGAAGAATGATAATCGAATGTCATAAGAAATTTTAGAAGTGTTTAACTAGCATTCAATGTAGATTATGCAAAAAATTCACTTCTTTAAGATGGTTGTAGCAATGATTTATAACAACAAGTAAGTTGGTTTACTAGGCTAGGTTAGTGTTAGTTTTAGTTAGTAAAATATGGAAAAGTTAAGGTTTGATTGTTGGTTTGATATCTCAACAAAAGAAGTTTAAGGACTAGTGCCTTTGAGGGGTTATGGAGTCAAAAGTTCAACAACATTGATTTGGAGTAAGCAACAAAATTATTATATTTGTCCAAGTAAATGATGAATCTTAGAAGAGTATCACCTTAAGTCTTTTAGGATTCAATCTTTAGGGAGGTGAGCTACTAGAGATTAGGAAGTTCTAGGCCCTAACACCTTCCTCCTCAAAAAAGTCTAACAAATGTAGAGCAAAGAAGTATTTCCTTAAGTTCTCTACTCCTAGGGTTTGTCAAGCAAGCAATTTCATAATCTTTAACATGAATACGCAAATATACGATAACCATTCAAAATTAAATGACAATTGCAGATTTACTTACTTCACCAAAAATAATCAAGCTATGAAAGCCTAGATTGCCAAGTAACTTTACCAAAAATGATCCAAGTTGCAAGTATAAAGACTCCAAGAGAGGTGCACATCAAAATTTCAGCCAATAAACCCCAAGTAGGGCCCAAATTTCAGTGCTATTCTCACCAAGAGAGAGTTGTTATGTTAAAATGAGAGTACTTTATATTTATTTATACAAAACTTCGACCTTTAATTAATTTTAGGTCAAAATTAAGGCCGACTTGGCCAATTTACAATAGAATCCAATTTTGACATAATATAATTAATTAGCATCTAAAAACATCTCCAAGGGTGACGTCATGCCCTTATAGGGTGACGTTGAGGCCTAAAGGTGGAATGTTGAGCCAAAAATGTAGGGTGCTTGGCCTCGAGAGGCCCCAGATGATGACCACATGTGCCACCGGGCTCATAACTGCCTCCAAAATGAAAACCCTAGCTCTGAATGATGTCTAGGGTCATGATGGTGACGTCTAGGGCCCTCAAGGGACAACACACATGTGGAAGAAAAAGGTCCCCGTGGGTCTAGGTATGCCAGGGTGCCTCCAAAGGCAATGCCCTTCTTTTTTCCAATGCAAATCTTCAGTTTCTTCTTCCCTTGGTTGGGGTTTCAACATCCATTCATGGGATTTAAGCCCTCATGAAGGTCCGAGATAATGATTCCCTCATGTGTACCTATCCACCGGGAAAGTTCTCAATAAGTCATAGTGATCATAACATGTACATCACATCCAATAATTAAATTACCCAAACATGTGCATCAAACCCCCCTTAATCTAGACAAATGCTCAAAGACTTTATGCAATTTAACAAGTTAGGTTTGGAGAAGGTCTCAATGTGTCCTATTGGGATAAAATCCCTTAAGTTTGGGGTGTTTCCTAGGTGGGATCTAATCCAAGACATGTAATTGTATGAGGTGGCATAGGATAAGTATTTGGACATGGGGTGCATGTAATAACAGGGAAATGTGAAGCCTTACCTATGGGTTCTTTTGTAGAGGGTGAGCTACACCTTATCATAAATGCAATTGTTTCCTAGCCCATTCATTGCCTTTTATTCTTAGCTTTAATTCTTTTGATCTTTTTATTTTGTGCTTCAAGGGAAAAGTTTTGGGACATTTTTCTGGCTTGATGATGAGAGGTGACAACATTATCCACAAATATTTCATGGAAATGAGAAGGTTGGCTCGTGATGATACCCCCTTTCTATTACCTTTTCCACCAAGAGCCATTACCCTGGTTTGATGGCCAAATAAGTGGTAGTGTCATACAACTACATGTCCATGGTCATAATAGGTCGACTCGTGATGAGACCTCCTATCCATCAGCTAGTACCTTGAGTGCTTATGTATCTCATGGGTCCCCTTTTATTACTGAGAATATTTTCACTACTTTCTCGGGGATCCCTGGGCAAAGCATCTCAAAGGTTTCAACATTGGCTTTTAAAACTTTCCAACTACTCTTACCCTCTGTGCCTTTAGCCCCTTCTTCCCACAAGGCAAGGTACAACCCTTCCTAGTGTAGCTAATCCCAATTCCTAAACAAGGATAGGGGAGATGGAAGGAATAAATATGGAAAGTGGTAAGTATGGAGGGATATACAATGAATTTTCACAGATCCACCTAGTGGAAACCCATCCTAAAGGGAAATCAAATTTCTAGGGAACCAAGTCACACCTCTAGGTATGAACGAGGGAAAGAGAATAATTTCCAAGAAAACATCATGAAATGAAGAAGGATTAAATAAAACATATTCAAGTGCTTCAAAAATCAGAGTGATGGATACCATGATACCTGGACTCATTACCTCATGGAGCAAAACCAATCGCTAATTCATGACTAGGCTGGTCGGATGGATACTATTGTTGGTGATAAATGGACTACATTGAAGAAAAGAGGGGCCCTCTATGGCCATGCTCAAGTTGTCTGCCTCTCGATACTCCATGTCTAGGACCTTTGGGCCTTGAGACATGATCTCCTTAGTTATCCCTAAGGTAGGGGATAACATGTTCTTTGATCATTGATTATCTAACTTGCAGAATGACCACCATTCAAAAAATTCAAGAATCCCTCCATGCAATAAGGTCGCTCAACATTGTAACCACCCCCCATGGTGCGTTTAAATCTATGACCTAGGATCAAGCACCAACACCTTCTTTCCCAGTGACCTCCTCAGTATAGCCATGAAAAGGAACATCCCTTTCTACCCCACCTAATTCTTTTGTCAGTCCATGACAAGAAATCCTACCTCCCTCTCAAACCCACGATAGACACACAAGTGTACACATATTCTATGTTTCATCAGTTGCCAGGTCATTATCTTCAATAGTAAAATCAACACATATGAGGATTAGTACCTTTCTCCCATCATTAGAAAAATTCATAAACACCATTCAGTCAGATGCCCAATCTTTTTGAGTTGTCTCGACATCTATTGATTCCTCAAAACCCAATGTTGTGTCACCATCATGTGATATGTCTAGCACCAAAATGATGACCCAACCCATTCATGCTTCTAAGAGTTCTCCCTTTTCACCTTCACATGTCTTCCATTCTGACCAAGACATCCTAAAGGTGATGATTACACCTAATTACCCATGGGACACAATGCATCATTGGTCATTCTTCCTCCCTTAGGATGTTTTTCAACCCACCACACCATTTGTTGTCTATTTTATTGAAACTAAATACTTCATTCCTCCTTGACACACAAATTGGTTCAAAAACATGATTCTCATGCTTGACGCTTTTGAAAAAGGTAACATCACCAATATTTCCCTGACTTCCAAAGTGGACATTTCCATCAAACTTGGAATTACTAAAGACATCATCCTTGGTGCTACATGCTCCCTAGAGGAAGTCCTTGCACACAAAACAATTTTTCAAAAGTTTAGGAACATCTTTGCCTTATCATACATTGAAATGCTTGGTCTTGAAGTTTCCATTGTTGAACATTGTATTGGCACATGGCCCAATGTTGCACCCATTGACCAAAATAAATGACTTCTTCACCCCTCTAAAGAAATGGAAATCAAAGGAAAAATCAATAAGTTTCACAATGTTGGTTTTATCTACCCCATTATGTACACATCACTAACCCTATCCTTGTCAACAAAAAGCAGGGAACCATTCATGTTTGCACAAAATTTAGAGACTTAATCCACGCTTGTCCGTAGGACAAATTCTCAACCCCATTCACCAATCAAGTGATCAATGCTTGTTCCAGAACTGAGGTCCTTTCCTTGTTGGATATATTATTTCGATACAATAAAATTGAGAGCCATCATGAAAACTAATACAAGACTGCCTTCACCACACCGTGGGTTACTTTCACATACCACATCATGCATGTTGGTCTAAAAAATGTTGGAGCCACTTTCTAGTGGGAAATGACCTATGCTTTTCATGATATTTCACATATCATCCTTGCTTAATTGTATGACCTCACGATCCATTCCAAGAAGTGATCCCAACATCTAGAAGATCTTCGCATGATCTTTCAAAGATGTTGCAAATACAAAATTCGTTTGAATCACCTCAAATGAATTTTTTTGCATCACAACTAATGATTTTCTCACATTCATCATCTCTTAGAAAGGTACCATAGTAGACCCCCTCAAGGTGCAATCCACTAGTGAAATCCCTCCTCCCAATTCTTTGTGATAGTAGTAAAGTATACAAGGAAAATCCATCTTCTTGCACCACTTTGTCTTGTATTATGCTACTTTCACCCACTGTTTCGTAGATCTCTTGCACCAATACATTCTATTTTGATGGGATGACTAGGATCAATAATATTTTGAGGCATTAAAAGTTGCTCTCTCAAAATCAACCTTAATCAATCCCCTTGAATTTAACAAAGATTACACCTTGTACCTCTCAATTTCTGAATTGTATGTCACAAGGGTCCTCATCCAATAAGAAAAGGGTGGGCACGAAAACATATGCAAACAAAAAAAGTCATCGCAAACTCCAAACCCATGCAATACTTACTTAGGAGGTGAAAAATCAATGGAAAATTCACTTGGTGATTGTAATTATGAAAGAATTCAATATAGAGTTCACCACTCCCAAAAGTAAGAAGGATCTCATCCTTACAGAGTTCATCATTGATTTAATGTCTGACATCAAGGAATCACCTGTGAAAGAGAAATTTCCCGATGAACATCTATTTTTCCTCTCATGAGGTGACCCTTGGTATGGTGATCTCCTCACCCACCTTTTCACACAACAGTTTGGTTCACATATCTCTTAGGATGATGATCGACACCATATTGTGTTGATGCCTCACCCTTGAAGAGGTCAAGAAAGTCCTTAACAATTTCCATAATGGTGCTTGCAAAGGGAATTTGTATGGAATGCCCACCACTTGGAGATTTTTTCAGGTGGGTTACTTTTGGCCCACCCTATTTCATGATTGTATTCAAGTAGTCAAGTGGCATACTAAATTCCAAGTATTCACACACAAATCATGATCCCACTGGCTCCCTTACACCCATTCATTACAACCGATCCCTTCTACAAGTTGGGCATTTGAATTTATGACATGCAATCCCCCATTCAATGATGGATACAAGTACATAATTATGGCTGATGATTACTTTACCAAATGGGATGAAGTCATGCCGACTTTAAAAAATATGACATATACAAAAACACATTTATTTTTCAACCATGTCATCACTCGCTTTAAGGTCCCCCAATAGTTAGTCTTGGATCATGAAAAACGTTCTGAAAATGAGGTGTTTTGGGAATTATCTTCTCTTCTTGGCTTCACCCACAATTTTACTTCCCCACATTACCCGCAAACCAATGGTCAAGTTGAGGTTGTAAACAAAGTTCTCAAGACCATTCTACAATGGACAATCAACAAACATAAAACCAACTGGAACCACATGCTTTTCTCAACACTCTGGGCATACCAAATGACAATCAAAACTACCATGGGCTTGACCCCCTTCCACCTTGTCCACAGTGTGGAAGTAGTCATACCCATCAAGTGTGATATACCAACACTCCAAACAATATTCAAATCATTGTTAGGCACAACTCCTCGAACAATGCCTTATCACCTTAGAGACCATCGATGAATATCAATACTCGTTACAAAATAATGAGATCGAAAAAAAACAGTTAAAAGTCACTTTTGATCACCAATTCCACCCTCGTTCCTTTAGTGAAGGAGACCTTGTGCTATCCTATGATATTTACTATGATGCCTTAGGTGATAGAAAATTCAAATCTCTTTGGTGAGGCCCTTTCATCATCAAGCATTTCCTTACAAGGGGAGCATACATCCTTTCTTACCCTGAAGGAAACCTCCTCAAAGACCCTATCAATGGGTGGTACTTGAAGAATTTCTTCCCTTGATTAGACACCCTACTCTGGACTAGCTATGTGTGCATATTTTGTTTGTAAAAATGTTCATAATTCTTTTAGTCTCTTTTACATGCACATCAAATTTCTTCCAAAATTTGATCACTTGTTCTTTTGGCCTTACCAGATGAATTGTTTTCCCACATTTCACATTGGTTTTGCTGACGATGCTTTTTGATGGAATTAGAATCTCGCTTCTTTGGATTGGGCCATTTATCTCCTCACCTTGTCTTCACCCATGAGTTCACTTCCCCATATTACCTATAGTACAATGGTTAGGTTGAGGTTGTCAACAAAGTTCTCAATACCATGCTACAGTGGACAATGAACAAACATAAAACCAACTAGCACCACATGATTTTCTCATCACTCTAGGCAAGTTGAATGATAGTAAAAATTTCCATGGGCTTGAACCCCTTCAAACTTTTCCACAATGTGGAAGTAGTCCTACCCATCAAGTGAGAGATACCAATACTCTGAACAATAGTCAGACCATTGTTGGATACCACTCTCCTCGAACTATGCTTTATCACGTTAGTGACCATTGATGAATACCTATGCTCCTCATTACAAAATAATGAGGCTTCCAAAAAGCACTCAAAATATTCTTTCAATCACCAAGTCCAACCTTGTTCCTTTAATTAAGGTGACCTTTTCCTAGCCTATGATATTTCTCATGATGCCATAGGCCATAGAAAATTCAGATCTTTTTTGAGAGGTATTTTCATGATCATGAACTTCCTTACAAGGGGAGCATACATCCTTTATCACCCTAAAGGAAACCTCCTCAAGGACCCTATCAATGCATTTTACTTGAAGAGTTTCTTCCATTGAGTAGCCACCCTACTTCAGACCAATTTTGTGTGCATATTTTGTTTGTAAAAATATTCATAAATGTTTTAGTCTTTTTTACATGCACATCAAATTTCTTCCAAACTTTTGATCACTTGTTCTTTTGGCCTTACCAGATGAATTGTTCATCGACATTTCACATTGGTTTTTCCAACAACGCTATTTTATGGAATCATAATATCGCTTATGTGGCTTGGGCCATTTATTCACCTTCGCATACACTTCTTCAGTCAAGTAGTGTATTCCTAGGTCTAGCTACAAATAACCAAGCATAGTATGCTACCGTGATCAACCTATTGGATGATGCTTCTCAACGTTGCATTTTCCACTTCAACATATTCTTGGATTCCCAACTTGTCATCTTGAAGTTGAATAATTTTTACCACATTTGTGACCCTCGCCTATTTATAAAGTACCTGCAAGTCAAACCTTTGTCAAGGAATTTTGAATCCAGAACATTCACACATATTCCTAGAAGTGCAAATCAATTTGTCAATAATATTGCAAATGAAAATTTAGAGTGGCATTTGTCGCATTAATAAACATTGTTTAGCATGATTTATGTATCTAACATATGCACATTTTTTTTTATCATCATCATATGAAAAATATGTAAGGTAAAATAGTAAAAGAACATAATCACATCATCAAATACACCATCACATCATCAAAATATACCACCGAGAAATACCAAAATGTTTATATATATATATATATATATATATATATATATATATATATATATATATATATATGNATATATATATATATATATATATATATATATATATATATATATATATATATATATATATATATATATATATATATATATATATATATATATATGGGGTACAATGCTACAATCGAGCCGACCCTCACTATGGTTGCACTAGCACATCATATCATATACAAAAAATGGTGGCATTTCCCCTATACATTAGTGATATACAAAATGTGTGGCTTGTCTATATACATATCCACCTACAAAACTAGGAAGCATAAAAATATTGAAATAGCCATCATTGTCCACATGTCTTCCAACCCAGGATAGTTTTATTTTTTATCAAATTAGTTGGAAATACAAAACTCTAGGGACTTTTAAAGGATTATAAGGACCCCACAATGTCCACATATTGAAAAATCTAGGACCAGTTTCACAATTTTGCAAGGTTGCAAAAAACACATTGAGTTTAATTAGGAGGATTTCTATATGATCCAATTCTACTCACATATATTTTTTTCACCATCACTTTCACACATTAAGTAATCCAAAGTCCAATTTTGTTGAGTATTCTCTTCTCCTTACACCCAAAAGTGACCTAGGAGAATTAAAAAAACCAAGGAGTTCTAAGGATCCTTCATCACAACCTTAAATTAAATGGATTGGATCAAGACCCCAATCCCAAACTATTAAAAAAGAACTCTAAAGAGACTACTTAAATCATCCTTTGTGAGGTCACAAAACAACATTTTAGTACATGCTGGGAATTCGAGGGTAGGCATCTAAATAACCCCACATTTAGGGTGCTTAAAATCCTTCACCTCAAGTGTGCTACACCAATGTAGGGAGATACATGTGAAGGGGAAAAGGCTTAGTTCCAATTGTTCATGCAAGTCTTCTTGAGCCACCAAAATATTTTCAAGTTGTATCCCATGATCAATTTTTGAGGTTGAGAGTCCCCTACCCACACTTGAAGGAGGTAACCTCGTGGCCATAACCTAGGGTTTCTATAGAGATGGAAGTTGTGGGTTGCAACTGCACCTAGGTTATATTTTGAATGGATATTGGGAAATGTCACCAATTCCTTTGGGATATGCTCCTAGTACCCCTAATTATAACTGATATTTTCATATCTTGACTAGCCTTCTTTTGGTGGGTTCATACCCCATTATCAAAGCTATTGGAATAACTAGTGAAATTTTGAGAGGAAGGATTCTAGGTATTTTAGGACAACTGTTTTTATTTTTTCACAAACACTCTACTTAAAAGTTGATATATTTGTGTTGTTGTTTCCATTAAAACTTGCTACATTCATCTTGGTTATTTACTTTGAGTAGTCCATTTTATTTCAAAAACACAAGTTATATTTATTTCACTTACCAATCACACACACATTGCTAGTTTAGAACCATAGGGGACCTGTTATCCCCCTTATGTTCTAAATGACTGCAAAACCTCCCAACAATGTTGGGAGGTATTTCTATACTTAATACTTTACAAGTTCAACCTCCCCACTCACCTTTGAGTGAAACTATTCTTGGTTAAAACTTTCTTGGATCAACCTTTCTAGGCACAATTTCCCAAAAAAACCCATCCAATGACCCTTCCTCATCGGGAACCAAACCTCAACTCTCAGCCAAAAATGGCAGGTACACAAAACCTACCATACATGGCTTTATTGAATCTTCCTAATTTAAAAAATCTAACCAATGATCCCATGTTACATGATGCCTCTTGGCCATCCATGCCGACCAAAATCCCCTCAAACATTCCCAAGTTTGACAGGAATCCAAGTGAGGATAAAAAAAATCACAACATGACCTTCCATATTTGGTGCTAATCTAATAACATCACCGATGATTCCATACTATTGAAATAATTTCAAAGAACCGTAATTGGTCCCTCTATGAAATTGTACATATATGAGAAAGAAGAGTCCCATGCAACATTTACATAGAAAAGGCTTTCTTAGCCTTTTTTCAATTACTAGTTTGCTCTGACATTGGTTTGGAAATTTTCATGGAGTTCCACCAAATTACTTCCACCCACATCATGGATCGTATCCAAGAGAGAAATCGATGAAGAATCTTGTGTAATATTGAGGTTACCGATGAAATCATCCTATATTGGTTCCTCAAATATCTTATGCCCCTCATTGCAAAAAGCTTTGCCACTGTCATGCCTCAAAGTGTAAAAGAGGCCATAACCAAAGACCACACTTTGATTTAATTTTCTCAAAGTCTATATACCTATATATATTTCTCCCTGATTCCCCTTTACCACAACCATTTGGTCAAGAAAAACCCAAAGCATCCAATTTGATCATCGAACTGATTGGGTCCATGACCCATTTTAACCCATATGGTAGCCCTTCATCTCCTTATAGCTCCAGTCAATACATTACAAATTATGGAGGAGCCCCTTATTATCCACCCACTATGGGTGTACCATATGCATTTGATAGCCCATTACCCCCCCCCCCCCCCCCCCCCCCCCCCCCCCCCCCCCCCCCCTCCTCCAATAGATGGGGGGTGCAACACAACGTGTCTCATGAATCCCTTACCCCCTCTTGGTACGTCAATTCCCTTGCATACACATGAGATTTCCTACAATCCAAATTGTAGTGGAGGAAAAATAACATCATACAAAATGTATGGGACTCCACAAAAAAATAAACCACACTATCACTATTACATATGACCAAATTTTCCACGGTTTTTCGTTTCTATTGCCACACTTATCCGTCGCAATTTCCACGAAAGAAAAGATTATTTTTCATCCTTATTTTTTCGTTTCTATATCCACGAACCAGGTGTTCATGTAAAAAATGAAAAAATTATCCCTCCACGTGTCATCACCATCAAAATAGGTTTACCTTATAAACCGTCACAATACCGACGAAACTTCGTCGCAATAGGGACAAAAAACCGTTCCAATGTAAAAAAAACTGTGCGTGGCAATAACAATGAAAATTGATGGCAGAGACAAAACTTACGACGCATATGCTATACGTGCGAGGCAAAAACTGTGGCAAAGTGCGACGAACTTTCGTCGCTATTGCCATGCTTGTTAAAAAAAAATAATGCATTGCGACGAACTATCGTCGATATTGTGACGTTCCCTTTAAGTTAAAAAAAAAAAAAACTACATGAGATATGGTATACCATATTACAATGTAATATGGTATTACCATATTACATTGTAATATGGTATACCATATTACAATTGATGTGGAACAATTTCTGAAGGAACTATTTCTCGATTTCAATCTTTAAAATCTCTTAGGACAATACATGCTCATTTTCAAGCATCTTTGACTTCCAAGTTTGCATCCCCAACAAGATTTGATGACATATTACTTAATGCTTTGCAAAAAAAAAATCTTGTGCCTTTAGCGTAGACATCCAACTGAAGACATCAATGAACCAAAAAATTATGCAAATTGTCTCCACTAGAGAATAATAATAATAATAATAATAATATTAGTGGCTACTCAAAATTAGGACTCATTTCTAACAATCCAATGTTTCCTTCGCTCCTATAGGATTTCTCCCAAAACCTAGCATTCTTTGCCTCCTTAAGGTGAAACCCTAACCCTTGACTTTCCCTTGAAATTTGTGAAAGAACCTAGTGCCCAAGACAAAGAGAGAAAACATACATGACGAAGATTACAAGAAGAAAAATTCACCCTAGTATCAAATCTCTAACTCAAGCATGTGATCTCAAGAGTGAACAAGTACAAGTGTGATCAAATGACTCTCTCCTCCCTCTATTTATATGAGAGGTGAGGGAGGCCTACAATACAAAGTAGACCTAGTCCACTACAAGTAAGCTCAAGGAATTGGATCGAACTACAACTAATAGCAGTATTTTTTTAGGAAGACCAAAAAATCTAGGATGTGGTTCAGGGAAGGGGGAAGAACAATTTATGAAGGAACTATTGTATACAAAAGTGTAGTGGTTGGGTGCTAGTTCTTGTGAATCCTACATTGTGCGAACATTATCTGGTAAAAGTCTTGTGATTATCATTGTTGTATCCAGTGAGAGGACAAGGGAAATTATGGAACTAGGTATAATAGATCATATATGTATTTTGTTAATTGGTGTGTGGTAGAAAAAAAAAATATTGAGTGAAAAATCATTGGGGAGGTTTGGGATTTAGAATGAGAATAACAGAGTAAGAGTGCATCCAGGTATAAGGATGAGAATGTATTATTTAGAGAGTTTGGAAGAGGGATAGTGAAACCATATGAGATGAGATGGATTGATGTGATGTAAAAGTGAGAGAGAAAGGTATTTATGTATTATGTTTTGTTGGGTCTT
>ML779732.1:1347545-1360176 GCA_009831015.1 Picea engelmannii
ATGTAGGATGTCTTGGTCACATCATTACATGGAAAGGGTATTGCAATAAAGATGAGTTCATAGGTTTTATTATCTTTAAAGAGTTGATAGGTATTTCAATGGACATCTTATAAAGCATTTCATTGTTGTTCATATGATATGTTAAAGAGTAAATTAGAGTAATCAAGGGGAGATACATAACATTCAACATTCTCTCGAAAAATCCCTATGACAAGGGTGACTCCACAATGTTTATTAATGAGAATATGAGTTTCGTCCTATTTTACAAATCCCCAATGATAAGGAGAGGGGTGAGGAGTGGTGGAAAATGAAATTATTCCGGTTGCAATGGTCAAGGATTATAGTGGAAAGTTGGTCTTTGATCTAACAATTATGAGTAAAAAGGAGACTTAGAGAGGGGAATAAATTTCATTCATCATTATGAGTAATGAGGGATATTTTTCAATAGAGTTTGGAATAGGGACTATTTTTTATTGGGGATAAGTGTCCACAGATTGGTGTACCCTAGAATCATCAAGGGATTTGTCATCTATGTACAAGGATTTGGATGTGAATTATTATTATAAGAATAAGAATTTTGTAGTAGTGTCCTTCAGAGCCTTATAATACTTGCACTAACATGTGGGATGAGAGGAGGGGTCTAGATTATTGGGATTAGCCTCATGCATTGTTTAATAGAAACTAGGATTTGGACTAGGGATAGCAATAAGGTTAGGATTATGGAAATGAATGAAGTGAGGGATATTTTCTAATTTATTTTCGACAATGAGGATATGGATAAAGACTTTGTATATGGGGGTTATCTAAAATAGTTATACTTCTTTATAAAAAAACTACAAGTAAACCAAAATTATATTTAAAATACCTCTTTAGGGTTCTTCATTTATAGTTGAAATTTGAGCTAGGTAATGAGTGTACACTCGATGTACTGTACAACCACCTACACATTAAATTTGAAAAATAAATTAGACAATAAAAACACCACATGGAACTTGGCATATATGCAATATCTACACATTAAATTTGACAAATAACTTGACAATAACAAATAAATTAGACAATAAAAACACCACATGGAACTTGGCATATATATCAATATCTACATATTAAATTTGACAAATAACTTGAAGATAAAAAAACCTTGTGAAGGGTGGCCACAAATCATCTGCTCATAAATGTCAAAAGGTTTATGAAAATCCTTCTTAGTAATGTACATTGTTGAAAATGAAGAGTTAGATTGTCAAAAGGATTACAAAAATTTGTCTTAGTGGTTGGAGAAAGAGTTCTTATATTAATATACTTAGATGCAACATTGTCATGCATTTCCCATAGCATAGTGGGAAGGTGAATTGTAGTATCCAACTAGCATATTGGGAAAGGGAATTGAAGTATACAACTAGACGAGGGGGAGTTGTAGGTTGTTGATGAAATGCTTTATTATCGTTCCAATATATGTTTTTGGTACTAGCACAATTGTATATAGTTGCATATAGTTGCATAAGTTTCATTGTTGCATAAAGTTTCATATAGTTGCATAGTTGCATACAATTGCATAGTTGAATATATTTGCATATATCTTCATTCACTCCTATCAATACATATTCTCCCTTTATCTTCTATCATTTTTTTACTTAGGGTTCATATGTGTGTGTGTGTGTGTGGGGTTAATATTTTGTACTAAAAATCTATTATAGTTGTATTGGTCAATGTAAGAATACAAAAAAAGTTTTTTCCCATAGTATATGATTCATACTTTGTTAAAACAATTGATGCTTGTCTACGAAAAAATGCAATTGTATCCTTTCATGAGGATTGTGAACTTTTACTAGTATAAACCCTACTTTAAAAAACACGTCAAAACCATTACCTTTTCATTGTCCTTTCGCCAGATCCATTAGCCCATACAACTTGATAAGAGTTGTACACAAGATGCATTTCCATCACCAAAACCTGCATAACCTTTTCCCACTATCATAGTCTGCGTATACATGATTATCCAATATAAATCATTATTTTCAAAACAACACATAATATACTTCTTAACACCCAATAGGCAAGGTAAATTTGCATGGAAGCCGAGGAATATATAACAAAATGTGCATTCAAAGTTCAAATTTCAAACCCCCAACCACTATCATGAGAAGATATGTGCACATAACATACAATATTGGGAAATATAGACTCCTAAGGTAATGAAATCCTTTGAATGCCAACATAGGTAGAATGGGTATGTAAATATGAACCCCAATTCTTTGCAATCACATCCAAGGACAATATAAATGGTATGAGCATCCAAGGATTTACAACATATAGAATAAAAAAATGAATTTTCTCTCGCCTAACTTGAACCAAGTGCTATTAGGGTTTATTTCAAATGCCACATCATAAATGGGATGGATACTCACTATATGGTGAAAAATGTAGACAACAACAATTTCGTGCCCAAAATTGAGATGGGAATTACCTTTATGGAATAAACATCACAAATGATGATTGATTATTCCAACAACATTGTATGAGAGAGAAATCGATCATGTTGCTTGTATTAAAGTATCTATCATTAGGCTTTATTTCAACTCCCGACACACTTGGCATGGGAATTCCATAACTCAAAATGCCCAAAATGATTACCTCGTTCCAATAACATTGAAGGAGAGAGTAAGATCCATTCATAGTATCACTTATTCTTAAGTTATCCACTATTATGGTTAATTTCAACACCCACGACAATCGACATGGATATGCACTTTATGGTGAAATTTTTTAAAAATGATGATCTGATCACCGAAATTGTGATGGCCATTACCTTTATGGAATAAAAAATAAAAAATGATGATTGAGAATTCCAATAGAATTAAATGAGAGAAAAAATGGTAATGTCACTTGTATTAAAGTATCCACCATTAGGTTTTATTTCAACTACCACAATGCTTGGGATTTGCTTGGGATGGGCATTATGTAGCTCATAATTCCCATAATGCTTGGGATTTTCTTGGGATGGGCATTATGTAGCTCATAATTCCCAGAAGGATGATCTTGTTCCAATAACATCAAAGGAGTGAGAAAGGGTCATTCATAGTGTCACTTATTATTAAATTATCCACTATTAGGTTTTATTTCAACTCCCATTGCAAATGGGATAGACACTCACTTTATGGTGCAAAAAGTCAAAAATTACAATCTCATCCCAAAAATTGTGATGGCCATTACCTTTATGGCATAAAACATAAAAAATAATGATCAAACATTCCAATAACATTAGAGGAGAGATTCATTGATAATGTCATGTGTATTAAAGTATCTACCATTAGGCTCTATTTCAAATCCCATGACACTTGGGATGGGAACTCTATAGCTCGAAATTTGGAAAAGGATTATCGTATTCCGATAACATTGAATGAGAGAGTAAGATCCATTCATAATATCACTTATTTTTAAAGTATCCCCTATTTGGGTTTAGTTCAACTCCCACCACAATTGGGATGGACACTCATGGTGAAAAAATTCAAAAATGACAATCTCATCCCAATAGAATTCAAGGAGACATTCATTGACACTACCACTTATTCTCAAAGTATACACTATTATGGTTTATTTCAAATCCCTCCACACTTGAGATTGAAATTCTCTTTATGGTGCAAAACTCACAAAACCACTATCTCATTCTCGTAGTATTTAAGGACATAACCATTTAGAACATAAGTTATTTGCAATCACATCCAAGGATAAGACAAGTAGTATAAGAATCCATGCATGTACAACATTCCATAGGATTTAAAAATATTAGGTTGAAATAACATGAGTTACAACTATTTCTATAGGCCTTGCATCCTAAAACTTCTTTTATAAACAATGCAAATAATAAAGTATGGAAAAAAGAGGCCAAAAGATGTACAATGGGTAAAATGCCATATCACACAGGTAAGCAATCATAATATTATGGAATGGAATATTCAAAATGATAGATCACATAAACATTATTCAACAAATCCTTATGAAAACGTTTTTATTTTATTTTTTATAACACAAGTGAAGCAATTGCATAATATAGACAATAAAACAAAAAAACTTCATTACTTCATACAAGTTCACTGAGAGTGGGTAGGAATGACCCTCTCAAGTTTTGAAAAAGAGGCTAAAAACTACATTCCCACACCAAGTATGGGTTGAATTCACAATTCTTGGCAATCCACATGGAGAATTTGGTTTAGGGGAATAAAATACAAACCAAGAACAAATAATGATTTTGGTAAGATTATACAAGTGTGTTTAGTGAAGGGTATGTGAGAATGCTATACACAATATCCAAATCTAGACTTTTCAAAAAATGATCCCATAGGGAAAAAATTGCATTGTCTCTTGATGAAAAATACCTATTTTCAGAGATCGTCAAATAAAACATTTTCCAGGAAATGGAATCATGGGGGAGGGGTGCTGATATTTTTAATCAGATGTCATAATTCCAACAAAATAAATAGTTCATGGATCTGAGTCTAGGTTATTGTTTTATGGCAACTTACACTCACTTCTTGAAGCCATTTAGGGACACATGGAGAATTTGATCCAAGGGGATAAAAACAAAACTGAGTAGTAGAATTGAGTTCCTTAATATCCTACAAGTATGATTGGCTAAGTATTATGTGAGAACTCTATCCACAATCACCTGAGCTAAATTTTTCAAAAAATGACCCCTTAGTGCAAAAATTGCATTGTTTCTTGGTGAACAAAACCCTATTTCTGGAGATCATTAAATAAAAAAATTTCATACAATGATATCATAGGAGAGGGGTTCCCCTAGATATAATATGATGTCACAATACTAATGCAATTGACAATTCATCAATATGAGTCTTGGTTATTGTTTTATGGTGAGTTCAACTTGCTTCTTGAAGCCATTCAAGGACACATGGAGAATTTGATCTGGGGGGTAAAACCAAAACTAAATAGCCTAATTGAGTTCTATAATGTTCTACAATTGTTTTTGGATAGGTACAATGTGATCACACTATCCACAATCACCTGATCCATATTAAAAACCCAACCAGGAAATAAAATCAACTTATGTAAGCTCATGAAAGTGTGTTTAGACAAGGATTATGTGAAAACACTATCCACAATCACCCTATATAGAGTTTCCAAAAATAAACCCCTTAGTGCAAAAATTACATTGTCTCTTACTAGGAAAAACCCACATTATGTAGATTGTTGAATAAAAGAAATTTCCAACAATGAAATCACAAGAGAAGGTTTCCCCTAGATTTAATATGATGTCACAAGTACAACACAATTGATGGTTCATCTATTCAAGTCCCTATTATTATTTTGTGGAAAGTTGCAACTCACTTCTTGAAGCCATTTAGGGACACATGAGCACATTCCTCTTTTTATAATGTGATAATAGCACATGATTCAAATGAACACAAGTCAAGTGTATCAAAAACCATTTTTTCACATTGATAATAGATAACATTTTCACATAAATCAAGAAACTATAACCACATACTCTTACTTACAAACTAATCATATTCATCAAAGTTTGTATTTTCATAAACAAATGACCATAAGTGTACTATTTTTTATTAACATTTTAAAACATATTTTTATCCAAAATTTAAAACATAATATTACATAATTTTTACTTTAAACTTTTTTAATGTCCACATGTTGATCTCATCTATGATATCATTGTTTTTCATTGACTATTAGCTTAGTTCCCAATATTGTTTTTTTCATTTTAAAATTTTCTTTCAATGGCATACTTTGCAATTAAGTCAACCCATTTTTCTTACATGAATGTCCCTTGTTTCTTGCAAATGCATACTATCCTTTCTGACTTGCAAATATGGTTAGTGTTTCTAGAGTGATAGAAAATAGGGTACCTCGGTACTAATTTTCAATGTTGAAAGCATGGATAAAGGATTGCTTGCATGGATAAAGGATTTCTTGCATGGTAATGTTGAAAGCATAGATAAAGGATAAAGGCTCATTTTAATATAGTTTCATTCACACTATAGTTATAGGAAGATTTAGCTTGCAAAAATGTCAAATCTCATTGTGTCCATCAATCTCCAACAATAGTCCATAAGAAGTTTCCTAGGTCACTCCCATTTACCACCTTTGTTTACACATCAAAATATTTTTTAAAATATTGCCACTAAAGTTTTGTAGGTGCTAAAATGACATGTTGACTTGGAATAATGTGCCTCCTAGATGTGCTTATCACACTCAACTCCTATTGGAGCACACGAGTTTTTAAGGAGGTTTAACAAGTTGTACATAATTGTACTTAGAGAAAATATGAACACATTTACATAAATATTGGGTCTATGGTATATTAACACTGTCAATTCAATGTACCCAATGTCTATAAGTGTCTAGGATAGTCAACAAGATTATATGCTACATAGTGGTTTCGAGTGTCCTTGGTTGCTTAAAAGGAAATTGCAATTCGTTGTTCAATCATGGTTTAGAATGTTATCTTCCAAAATAGCACCAGGTAGTTGATTTCTAATGCCAAATGTTATGATCGACAAAAATATGGAATTTGGGGCAAAAATGTTACAAGTTGGGAAAATAAAAAATATGGTCTTGTGATCTCGGGCTTACTAAGTTTTATCTGTAGGGTTTAAAAAAAATAATGGGTCTGAGGCCCAATCTCAAAGAACCAAAGTCATTCAATTATCAGTCACACAACACAACATAACTCACAACACATAACAAAGATCAGTTCCCAAAGTCAAGCACCAAATCGTGAAGGGAGGATCCCACAAGGGACAATGCTCAATGCATCAAGGAGTATACAATGGAGGCGATTTTTATATGTGGGAATATGTTGAATATTGAGCACACAATGTAAATTCATGAAGTGTTCAAAGTTACTCACCATCCTCACCCTCACCCTCGCCCTTCTCTTGTGTGTGTGCCCTCCTTCTCCTCTGCGTGTGTTCCCTCCTTCTCCTGTGTGTGTGCCCTCCTTCTCCTCGGTGTGTGCCCTCCTTCTCCTCTGTGTGCATTCCCTCCTCCTCTACGTGCTCCCTCCTCCTCTGCGTGTGCCCTCCTCCTGGCATGCCCTCCTCCTTTGTGTGCGCCCTCCTCCTTTGCGTGTGTGTGTTCCCTCCTCCTCTCTACTATGTGTGCATCTAATGAGCGTGAGAGAGTTCAAAAGTTTTTTTTTTTCAAAGCTTTGTTTTGTTATTTGTTTTTTATTTATTTATTTATTTATATATAATATAATATATATATAATATAATATATATAATTTAAAATTATATATTATAATTTATAAATTATAAATTATATAATATATATTATATATATTATATAATTTATAAATTATATAATATATAATATATATAGATATATAGATATATATATTTAATATTATGGTTCAACATGTCGTTGTAGGCCCTACATACCTAGAAACTTCCTTTGGGACATAAGGCTTGGGTTTCCTATCTAGATCTTGTCCAAGGACCCAAGACCCATACCCAGTGCTCAAAATATCCTATTGATGCCCATACTCCCACTTGAATGCAAAAGATACCCTCGAGAGGTCATCTATGGTGGTTTGAGGTGTCATTCATGAAATTTGAGCCCTAGAAGTTGCCTAAAACCTTGCGAGATTGGGTGTGCTAGTTTGAGGTGTCATGTTTGGCCATGGATGCCTATAAGCTTTGTACTTCGACTAAGCCTTGGGTTCCCCCCTCAACCATATCAAGGCCTTCAAACCCATAGCTAATGCTCAAAACCTTGTGAGAGCACTAATATCATTTCTTAGAGCCCAAAGATACCCCTCTTGAGTTTATGTGTGGTACTTTGAGGAATTGTTCATGGCTCTAGATGACTCAAATATTTCTTTAGAACCTAAGGCATGGCCTTCTTCCCTATATCATTTCCAATACCTTGAGACACATACCTACTACTCAAAAACACCTAGTGGCACCGACATCCCCAACCATAGGTTGGAATACCCTCAAAAGGCCTTGTGTGGTTATACGAGGCATCCTTATTGGCCTTGGCTTGTTGAAAGCTTCCTTTAATGCCTAAAGTTCATGTTTCCTCCCTTGACCATGTCAAGGCCCCGAGACCCATACCTAGTGCTCAAGAATGTTAGTGTTACCTATATACCTAATTGGAAAAGGATGCCTTCGAGAGGTCATTTGTGGTGGTTCAAGGTGTCATTTATGGGAGGAATAAGAAGTGGGCTGTGAAGAAGATTGTAGCAATGACACAAGAAAAAAAACCTCCCACCATGTATTACAAGTCTTGTGAGATAAAGTGACACACCAAGACTGCTGGAAATTATACCTCGATAAATGCCCCTTGAGATGAGATTATCAATCCACAAAACGGGATTGATGAGATGAATAATAACTCAATAATAAATATAACACTCTTTGCATTTACAATATTTCAACAATAAAATCACAAATTCCATAATCTTGTAATCCTTATCCCTTATAAGCTAAGCCCCACCAATCTTCTAAAACCTATAAAATCTATAGATTGCCATACCTATTATCCATAACGTCCCCAACCGATAACTATAATGCCCAACCCATGTAATCATAAGAAACCTTAACCCTTATAACGCTTAACCCTTATGCTTATATACCCTTATAACCCTTAACCTCTGACATATGACCTTATAACCCTTAACCCCTATCATGATCAACCCCTAACTCTTATAATCCTTAACTCATGTAATCATTATAACACCTAATGGATTTAACTGTTATTACCCGTGTATTACCTAACTATTATAATGTATAACAACCATAACCCCTAACCTCTATTGTGTCCATCCCATGTAACATCTAACCCAAAGCCCATTTAATGTATATAACCAATAATCCATAGCCCTTATATTCATTAACCCTTGATACCCCCAACCCTTATAACTACTAAAAGTATTATCACTAGAGTCCTTAATCCTTCTAACACCTAATGAATATAAACCCTAACTAACTCATTATACCCAAATCTTAAAACTCCTATGATGACTAGCAAGTATAAGCTCTATAACCCTTAAAACCTATAACTCCTAACCCATATAATGAACATCCCTTGTAATTACTATCACCACTAAAAAATATAACCCCTCAACTTTATAATACCTTGCTTGTATAATGGATAAACCTTATAATTTCCATAATCATATAAACCCCCATTCTCATAGCCCCCGAGACATTTAATCCTTAACTCATTTAAACCCCAACCCTTATAATCATTGTCCCCCTCTACTCTTAACCTATATGACCTTTAACCCTTTAACCAATAACCCATATAACCTATAACACCTAGCAACTAACAATTATAATTAATAAAACTTAACCACTAATCCCTAATTGCTAACAATATTAATCAATATCACCTTTAATCCATAACCAATATAGCTTCTAACTAACCCTAACAACCCATATCACCCTTAAATAGTATAACTACTAATCCACCCCTATAAACCCCTACTCTTATGAAACCTATGATCTCAACTAACTTATATAACACCTAAAACCAACATAAATCCCATCCCCCAACCATTATCCCTCATAAATTTTATAACTCCTAACATCAAGATATTTATAACCTCATGCCCCTTAACATTTATATGCATTAGCCACTATAAATCCTAACCCATATAACCTCCAAAATGTCTAATAACTAATAACTTATTGCTATATATTCATAATCCTTGATTTTGATAAAAATTATCACACAAAACCCTTATCCCTATAACGACTAATTTCCTCTAAAGCACTATCACGATTATCCCATATAGCTCATACCACTACTTACTAGTATAACCACTAATTAACTTTTATAACCTCAACCCATTATAATTGTATAACCTGTAGCACTTATAATGCTTAAAGTTCATAATTCATAAGCCCTACTATATGTTACCCTTAACCCATATAACATTTAACCCTTATAACACCTAGAACGTAACTCCTATAACATGTAACTCCTAACCCTTGTAAAAACTATAACCCCTAATCCTTAAAATGATTAAACCCTATAAACCAAAACCACTAACTCTTATAACTTATAATATTCTAACTTCCATAACCTTATAATCCTTAACCATTATAACATCGACCCCACCTAATTCCAAACACCTATAAAATCTATAGAAATCTATCTCTATTATCCCTTAGATCTCCAACCCCTATCACAACCAACCCATGTAATATTAGGAAACCTTAACCCTGATGACTATTAACCCATATAACCCTTAACCTATAACCTATGAAATTATAAGACTTAACCCCTATCATGATTATCCCTTAACTCTTATAATCCTTAATGCATGTAATCATTATAACACATAATGGATTTAACTACTATTACCAATGTACTAACAAATTGATATCATTCATATCACCCATAACCCCTACCCAATATAACCCCTAACCTCTATTTCCCCATCACATCTAACATCTAACCCAAATCCCATTTAATCTATATAATGAATAATCCTTAACTCTTATAATCATTAACCACCCAAACCCCAAACCCTTATAACTACTAAAATTATTATCACTAGAATCCTTAATCCATCTAAAACCTAATGAACATAAACCCTAACTAACCCATTATATCCAACCCTTAAATAATAATAATAATAATAATACGTTCCTAAAGCATTCCCATTATCCTAGAAAATTTGATAAATACTATAAAAACTTATGGAAAAAATAGACCTTTCCAACTAGGTAAAGAACATAAAAAATAAATCTAGAAGTAAAAACCTATAGAAAAAATAGTAAGATAATATTTTTTAATGTGAAACAAAAAAACACATGTTATTAGTATGTGCATGTTCTATAATGCATGTGCTTTATTTGAAATTAACTTTTTGGGCTCATCACCTTACCAACTCGTTTGCATACTTAGTTGCTTGGGATTTAGATTACTTGGTTTCTTGGGATTTAGCTTCTACATAGGCCTTAATAGCTTGGTCATCATTGTATGCATCTAGTCTAACCCTCCCATACTATCATTGTCTTCCCCATTCACATTGATTATTATATAGGATTGTTGTTTGATTGTGGAATTGATTGCGTGAATCATGTTTGAGTTTGGAAATCCTCCCATACTGTCATTGTATGTATCTAATCTAACCATGTTAAATTTCAGTCCATACAAGAACAAATTGAAAAACTTTCAACATTGGCCCCATCCACATGTTAGTTATAAGCGGGATCAAGTACATGAGTAGGCACACCTTATTGTTGGATTTTGATAGAATAACCAAAGAATATTTGATTTTCAAATTGTTTATTTGACTCATGGTTGAGTCTGGAAACCCTTATGTTTATCCTCTTTTTATGATGGATACCGCTCTCTATTAGGCTCCGCAGTTGCATGTTGGACAACCTTTTCAATGATATTTGTAACTAAAGGAGATAACCTAATCCTAATGCATGCCATAGAAAACCAATAAATGCTTTTGATGACCCACATGACGTGATTTCACCCTTGACTGATAAAAATGAACTTTATGGACATGTGATCAAATGGAATGCTTGTGACTAAACCTTACTCATAACCACTGATTCTCTTATAGCATGATGTGACCCCTTAGACCTCTTGAATATGAAAGTATGACTTTAAATTGATTTTGCTCAAATGACCAAAGACTCACACATGTGACTACAAGGCTTAGTCTATAACTAAAATTGACCAATGACCGAGATTTAATAAATGATCTCATGAAGACATATACGTTCACACTGAGACTAGACACGTCTTGGTATTTAAAAGGCCAAGGCATGTCTATAAAAACCTAACACACATACTTGAATAGAATCTTACCTTTTTTACACATTAATGGAAACTAACACCATACAAGCACAAATTGAAAAAAATTCAACGTTGGCCCCATTCACATGTTAGTTATAAGCGGGGTCAAGTACATGAGCAGGGGCACCTTATTTTTGGATTTTGATAGAATAACCAAAGAATATTTGTTTGTCTAATTGTTTTTTTGAGTCATGTTTGAGTTTGAAAACCCTCCCATACCATCAATGCATGTGTGTTGTCCTAGCATGTCAAATTTCAGTCCATAAAAACACAAATCGTGCATTTGCATGTGAATTTAAATCTTGTTTCAGTCTAATTATTAGCTACAAGATTGTATGGAGGAATGATCCATTAGAAGAAACCATCTAGCATAGTCCACTCATATTTATATATTAAATGTGGTCTTGATTGACAATAATTCGATTGGCTCACTATTTGATTGACAATAATTCGATTGGTTCACAACAACACATCCATTCACTGGGAACACTAATACTCGACAAATTGACGACTCCACTAAATTAGGGTTTATGGTTTACATGATGAATTGATGATGGAAGAAAGTGGGTGTGAGTCAAATTTGAGTCCAGAAACCCTCCCATATCGTTAAGGCATGCAAATAGTCTATCCATGTCAAATTTCAATGCATTCAGAAAGAGTTTGAAAAAATTTCAATGTTGGCCCCATTCACAGTTTGAATTGATTATGGACATACCTACATCGTTGATATGATTAGGTGCAGTCACGCAGAGATCCTCTTGGTTTCGAGAATAGTTTATTCTCTACTAAACAAGGGAAACCACGTGAAGGTGGAAGATCTAATTAT
>ML779732.1:1360492-1386874 GCA_009831015.1 Picea engelmannii
ATCACTCTCAATTTCCCCATATTACCTAATTTGAAATTCTAAAGAACATGTATCATATACTATATTATACAAAATAAAAACATATAAAGATCATATAAAAGATATAAACACATACCTCTTATTTTCAACAATTAAATATCAATTATCTTCTTCTTCATCCAGCTCAACATCTGTATCAGGATCTGGTTCAGAATCGATATTGGTGAAAGGCTCATTCCTATCAACATCATCAACGTCATTTTTGCTAATATAGTTATCGATATCGTCAATGAGATCATCGTCTCCTACATTTGCATGATCAACTTCTTCATCTGACACATCGACTACATCAACCACCTGCTCCTGATCTGCATAATCATGGTCTTCTTCCTCGTTAATTTCTTCATCCTTGGCTACATGATTATACTTTACTGGTCTTCCTCTTGGATCATATGTAACAACGTATGACCAACCTACTTTACCAGGTACCTCTGAGTAAAATACTTTCTCACATTGACTTGGAAGAACATAAGGCTCTGTACCTGATTTAGACGCCCTTGTTTTAACCATGGTAAATCCATTATCATGCTCAATAACAGTTCTTTCAGGATCAAGTTCATGCATCTGTATCCTGTACCATTTAACCTCAAACAAAACTATTTTAAATGAATTAAAATCACTATAAATGGGTTTGTTGAGCTGGTAATCTAATTGACCGATGGACTCAAAGAGGTATCCCATGGACACACATCATGTTGCATTAGTTATCTACGTATTATATCTTCTTGGTTCTCTTTTAGGTTTAGGTTAATGATTAAATTGAAATTATGTCATTGTTACACCTGTTGTTCACACTAATGAGAATACTACAACTCATTTTCCAATTGAGAAATCTACTCTACATCCTAATGAGATTATTTTAGCTTACACATGAATTGAAAAATATTCTCTACGACACTAGTTGGATTCCTCTCACAAGTGGTACCCGATTCTAAATGTTGGACATGCTAAGGGCTTGATGTTAGCATGTTCACATTTGGAGGGGTAACATGTTGTCATGAAGTATCTTGTGTGGCCATTTTTTTTAGGAACCATGTCTCATATCATGTTCCTGTTTTGTCTTGTCAAGGTAGAATATTGTGTATCCTTCCAACATTAGCTTAGTTTCATGTAGAGAACACCAATAATCAACCTCCATTCCTCTAACAAACTCTACAAATATTTGTGGTGAAAAATTTCATGATACATGTTGTGGTTTGACCATCTCCCATTTTCTTGGAATATCTATAAGAATGCACAATTTCTCACACCCTCACACACAGATCAAGATATTATCAATGATAAATTGAGTCTGGTCATATTTATTCCTCACACTGAACTTCATCTATGTTTTATGTTGGTGTTCATTAGACAATGACTTCAACCCAACATAAAAAAAAAATGATAAAAACAGATTTAGTTTCCACTCTTCACTCTTCATTTGACATTTATTAAGAACCCTTAGTGTGCACCTAAAAAGGCTCACTCAAACCAAATTGATACTCAAGTTTTAGGTAAGATTTAAAATTTGAAGAAGACATTGGTAGTTTTAGGCACGTAGTAGGAAGATTGAGCATAAGAAATGATGTGTCATATATGAATGCATAGTCACCTTGCTCAAGGTGTGCATTTAATGCTCCAAATATGGAAGTTCAAGAAAATAAAGAATATCGAAGTTGACATTGCCAAATATTATCATATTGACAATAAAGACAATAAAATATTTGCACACAATAAATTTATAATGACAATAAAGACAAGAAAATGTTTACCATAGCCTTTCTTTTAAGCATCTATAACATCATCATGGTATGACATCACAACGACCACTTTGATGTCATATCCTCTTTTTTCTGTAAATAAAAGAAGAACCTTATATTATATCATGAGTGTACAACTGTGAGTCGTTTGGCAACCACCTGTCTTGCCACAAAAGGGAAACCAGAACAGGTGGATCCAAGCGATGATAGATCTATCATGTATGTAACATTGATTACAAAATTGAGCAAAAATACTGAAATTTTCAACTGGAACTTCATTCCAACTTGCTAACCTAAGGCTGGCTTCATATAGATCTGCCATTACTAAGCTAGTTAAACAAATGTAAAAAGGATTTAAAACTATAATTGACAGAAAACAGAGTTTGAGGTAGGCCACGTCAAGCCAATGGGGAACCTGGGTGTCCATGAGAAGTGAAGGTTGGGACAAACTTCTGCTTGCAAGTGGGGTAGCGTGTTGGCATTGGAGCTTCTGAGAAAGCCTCAAACAACAGATCCAGTCACTGGTTGATTATCCTTTGTCCATGCACCTACTCATCCTGCCGTTGTCGGATGCCAAAAAGGAGCTCAAGATGCTCCGCTACTATATAATGGGTGTGATGTGATCCCTTCTCGCCGCCTTCTTTACCTATGTCTTCTACTGTAATTGGGTTCTCCCCTTCTTCTAATAATTTCCATCTAGGAGGGATTTCCTCCTCCACAATGCACCCTCCTTCCCACCAGTGAGGCTGGAACTCGGGGACAAAAGGACTTTGGAGGCAAGTCTTGGAGGGTGACCCTATCTTGTTCACCAGGCTCGATCCTGGTTGCAAAGCAGAAGGTGGCCCTGCGTCAACCAACTTTGGGATAGAGTGTTGAATTGGAGGTGGTACCTCCCCTTTGTCCAAGTTGAGGCCCTGAGGTGTCTCTACCTTTGAAGTGTTGGTCGAAGAATCTTGAGGCAGCAATGGAGATTGCAATGTGGGGGCCGAGGTCTCCTTTTTTGGTATGCGCAAGGAGGTCCGAGTCTGGGTTTGGAGCAGGGATGTCGGATTTTCCATTTTTGGGGGGCACAGGGTGGACTGAGTGTTGTTGGTGTGTTTGCAGGGGTGGCTAAAATGGGCAAGCAGAGCTCGCTGAGAGGCTGTGAGTCGGTTGTCACGGGTGATGGCATTCTTGTTTCTAGTGGCTTGCCTAGGCTTGCCACGATCTCGAGGCATGGTGGGAAGAAGCACGGGGGTAGTGGGGGGGCAGTGGTGGTCTGGGGAGACTTGAATGGTGCACAAAGTGCAAGCAGAGAAGCCAGGAGGGCCGAGAGAAACAGTGCTTGAGTGGTAGATTGCAGCAAACATGAGAAAGAACGTGCCTTGGTCAGTTTTACTAGGGGCCATTGAAGCCCCTCCCATCGCCATTGAAGGTTGACGGGACTGGTTCAGGCTCTTGCTACCTGTGGCCTGGTTGGATCGCTCATATGAGTGCTCATCCAAGCACACTAAGTTAAATTCCATCAAGGTGTGATTCATGGGAAGTTATTTCTTCGGGGGGTGGCATCTTGGGACATTAACTCCCCTCGCCATCTATCCCAGCCAATTGTCCCTCTTCTCTCGCCCCGTGTCACCCCATCTGGGTGAATTTGATGTCATATCCTTATCAAAATCAGATATGTTAGTTTCATGAAGTCACTTCATTCCCCCTAGAGGGGCATCAGGTAAAATTGTCATATTTGAGAAGGAAAACCCAATATCAATGGCCTCTACTCCATCCTTCGAGGGAGGACAAGGTTCCCCAATCAACTCTTCTAGGAAGACTATATCAATTTTTTTTTAGGTCAATGGTTGTTGATTTTTCTGACTCTATCCATGCTCAGGCCACCAATGTTTTGGCCCCTATTCCCATTGATATAATGATAAGTCAGGTGAGTCCTAAAATTTCGACTTTATCCATGCTCAGGCCACCTATGTTTTAGCCCCTGTTCCCACTGATATAATGATAAGTCAGGTAAGTCCCGAAATTATGACTCTATCCATGCTCAAGCCACCTATGTTTTGGCCCCTATTCCCACTGATATAATTATAAGTCAGGTAAGTCTCGAAATTCTGAATCTATCCATGCTCAGGCCACCTATGTTTTGGCCCCTGTTCCCACTCATATAATGATAATTCAGGTAAGGCCCAAAATTCTGACTCTATCCATTCTTAGGCCACCTATGTTTTGGTCCCTGTTCCCACTGATACAATGATAAGTCAGGAAGGACCCGAAATTATGCTATCCGTGCTCAGGCCACCTATGTTTTGGCCCTTATTCCCACTGATATAATGATAAGTTAGGTAAGTCCCAAAATTATGACTCTATCCATGCTCAGGCCACCTATGTTTTGGCCCCTGTTCCCATTGATATATTGATAAGTCAGGTAAGTCTCGAAATTCTGACTCTATCCATGCTTAGGCCACCTATGTTTTGGCCCCTATTCCCACTAATATAATGATAAGTTAGGTAAGGCCCAAAATTTTGACTCTATCCATGCTCAGGCCACCTATGTTTTGGCCCCTGTTCCCACTGATATAATTATAAGTCAGGTAAGTCTCGAAATTCTGACTCTATCCATGTTCATGCCACCTATGTTTTGGCCCCTGTTCCCACTGATATAATGATAAGTCAGATAAGGCCCAAAATTCTAACTCTATCCATGCTTAGGCCACCTATTTTTTGGTCCCTATTCCCATTGATACAATGATAAGTCAGGCAAGGCCTGAAATTCTATTATCCATGCTCAGGCCACCTATGTTTTGTCCCTTATTCCCACTGATATAATGATAAGTCAGGTAAGTCCTGAAATTCTGACTTTATCCATGCTTAGGCCACCTATGTTTTGGCCCCTGTTCCCACTGATATAATGATAATTTAGGTAAGGACCAAAATTCTAACTCTATCCATGCTTAGGCCACCTATGTTTTGGCCCCTGTTCCCACTGATACAATGATAAGTCAGGCAAGGCCCAAAATTCTGCTATCCATGCTCATGCCACCTATGTTTTGGCCCTTGTTCCCACTGATATAATGATAATTCAGGTAAGTCCCAAAATTCTGACTCTATCCATGCTCAGGACACCTATGTTTTGGCCCTTATTCCCACTAATATAATGATAAGTCAGGTAAGGCCTGAAATTTTAACTCTATCCATGCTCAGGCCACCTATGTTTTGGTCCCTGTTCCCACTGATACAATGATAAGTTAGGCAAGGCCCTAAATTATGCTATCCATGCTCAGGACACCTATGTTTTGGCCCATGTTCCCACTGATATAATGATAAGTCATGTAAGGCCCAAAATTCTTACTCTATCCATGCTCCGGCCACCTATGTTTTCGCCCCTGTTCCCACTGATACAATGATAAGTCAGGAAAGGCCCAAAATTCTGCTATCCATGCTCAGGCCACCTATGTTTTGGTCCTTGTTCCCATTGATATAATGATAAGTCGGGTAAGGCCCAAAATTCTGACTCTATCCATGCTCATGCCACCTATCTTTTGGCCCCTGTTCCCACTGATACAATGATAAGTCAGGCAAGGCCCAAAATTCTACTATCCATGCTCATACCACCTATGATTTGGCCCCTGTTCCCACTGATATAATGATAATTCAGGTAAGGCCTAAAATTCTGACTCTATCCATGCTCAGGCCACCTATGTTTTGTCCCCTGTTCCCACTGATACAATGATAAGTTAGGCAAGGCCCAAAATTCTGCTATCCATGCTCAGGTCACCTATATTTTGTCCCTTGTTCCCACTGATATAATGATAAGTCAGGTAATTTTTGAAATTCTGACACTATCCATGCTCAAACCACCTATTGTTTGGCCCCTATTCCCACTGATATAATGATAAGTCGGGTAAGGCCTGAAATTCTGACTCTATCCATGCTTAGGCCACCTATGTTTTGGCCCCTGTTCCCACTAATATAATGATAAGTCAGGTAAGTCCCAAAATTCTGACTATATCCATGCTCAGACCACTTATGTTTTGGCCCTTGTTCCCACTGATATAATCATAGTTCAGGTAAGGCCCAAAATCTTGACTCTATCCATGCTTAGGCCACCAATGTTTTGGCCCCTGTTCCCACTGATACAATGATAAGTCAGGAAAGGCTCAAAATTATTCTATCCATGCTCATGCCACCTATGTTTTGGCCCTTGTTCCCACTTATATAATGATAATTCAGGTAAGTCCCAAAATTCTGACTCTATCCATGCTCAATCCACCTATGTTTTGGCCCCTGTTCCCACTGATATAATGATAAGTCAGGTAAGGCCCAGAATTCTGACTCTATCCATGCTTAGGCCACCTATGTTTTGGCCCATGTTCCCACTGATATAATGATAAGTCAGGTAAGGCCCAAAATTCTGACTATATCCATGCTCAGGCCACCTATTCTGACTCTTCACGCTATAGTTATATTCTCAAAAGGAAGTCCCTGAAATTTGAACAAGGATTTTGTTTATCTTGTTGATATTGACATCCTTTTGTATGAGATGGTCAATGACAATGGTTAATGCGACCTAGAAGGCAGATTGAAAATATTATGGGTTAAAAAAATTTGATCAATGTATTATTATATAAGCTGCATATCAATAAAAATTTAGTTGATTTACAAAAATAATGAATTTATGTATTTACAAAAACTTTTTTATAAATATTTTTATTCACCAAATTTCATCTCATTTTTTAAATATCTCTGCCTTTCATTAATCTTGGTGTAGAGGATAAAAATCACAAACTAAACCCAATTAACACCCAAATTTCAGTTGTTACCACTTATTAGTAATAGGTTTGTGTGCAAAGTGACCAAACACTCTTATAATAACGAGTAAAACAACCAATCAACTAAAATTCCATTATTTCTTACTAATGACAAATCCTTATATTGTTGGTTGGTTTGCCAAAATCATTCTACTTCTTCGAATTGCATGAACTAGGGAATAAAATGTTTTTTGGGACGTAAATGTGGTCTATATATTAACATAATCAAGAGAAGTATCACAAAGGCATGTGAGCATATCACCTCAAGTGTGCTAAAGATGACCTTGAGTCCTCTCCTTGGGCTCCTACTTCACTTTAGGTTC
The DNA here is from genome assembly GCA_009831015.1 of Picea engelmannii. Taxonomy (NCBI): domain Eukaryota; kingdom Viridiplantae; phylum Streptophyta; class Pinopsida; order Pinales; family Pinaceae; genus Picea; species Picea engelmannii. Next base: position 1,367,384 of record ML779732.1, read on the forward strand.
TTTAATCTAACAACATTTTTAGGATTCCTTCCATCCTCATTTTGAAAACTTAACTGTAGGTGCCCTTGAATCCTCTCCTTGGGCTCCTTCTTGAATTTAGGTTCTTTTTATCTAATAACATTTTAGGTTTCCTTCCATCCTCATTTTGACAACGTAACCATAGGTGATGGAAATATAGAGATAGAACTTCAACAACATAATGATAGGGAAATGAAAACGTGGGATTGGTGCAAGTGGACAACTTCATCCAAGGGAAGTACTAGGGGGTGAAAATGCGAAGACGAGCAACACCTTTTGGAAAGAAGCTTGTGAAGAAATGTGATATTTATTGTTTCAATCAAGAAGATAGTCATTGAAATATCTTGATTGAAAGTTAAATTAATATTTTGGATAAGATTTAAAATTCTTGGTCGAAGCATTTTAAAATGTCTCAACAAAGAGTTTGCCTATGTTTACCTTAAGTTAAAAAATTATTGTTTGAGATTTTGGGTGGATTAGAAAAACTCTAGGTTGAAATTTAAATGTCTTGGACTAGAGTTTTTGTTTGACCGTTATTTAAAACTCTTGATTACATAACAATGTTTTTATTGACTAGGATTACCATTGTTAATTTATGGAGAGATGTTTATTTGTTTAATTAGGATTACCTATCAAATGGATAAATGTTTATTTGTTACATTTAGGTCACTTTTTCGAAGACGGGAACGGTTATAACTGGAAATCATCTCTCTTGTGACGAACTCTTGAGATAGGAAATTTTTTTGTGGAAATAGCGACGAACTTTCGTGGAAATAAAGGCGAAAATCCCACCCAATTTAAAAAACCTATTTGTGGCAATATCGACGAAATTTCATGACAATAGTGAAGAAAATCCCGCCCAATTTAAAAAAAATATGAAAATCATGGAAACATGGAAAAATTTCATGGAATAATCCACCCATATGTAGTAGTGTATCCATTCCTTGGTCCTTCGCCACCCAATGTTATTCCACCATAGGCCCAACAACATGCAGATGTAAATTTTATCCAATCTTCACTAGTACCATAGGTTCAAGAATTTGAACAATTGAACATGGTCAACCTTTCCACCCAACATAACAATCATACGAAGAAGGGAAATAATAAACCTAACACCATCCATGGATAAGGGAGAAACCCACAATAAAAAATAACTAGACTGAGGGCAATACTAATGTTGGTTATCAAAACTAGAACACTAGCTACAATAATAGGCAACAACATTAGGGAAAGAACAATAAACTTTGAATGAACTTCCCCTATGTATTATGTGGTGAGTAGAGACATTATACTCACCACTACCCCCAAATGATCGATTTTAAAAGGATGAAGGATTTAGTGGCCAGCCAAGAAGCGCCTACCCCTTAGCGTATCCCACTAGCTAAACACACTTTCCCTCAACCTCTGCTACCAATAGTGTTACACAACCCCTTCCCCCAACAAGGCATTGTCACTATGTAATAAAATATTGGGCCCTCTGCTGAGCCAATAGGAAAATACCCAACCTTGGGCCAAGCTCAACATGAAAAATCTTCTTGTTTTAGCATCCTAATGAATTCCACAGATATCCATTTGCAAACTCAAAACCATTAATACGGTATGCCTCTTGACTTCCCTTCAACCACGTTGAATGCCACATAATCTCCAACTAGTACACCTTTTATGATTCCATGTCCTAGTGGTGACCCTACTCAAAGTGTACCAAAGACACCTCTACGATGTACCACTCATAACCCTCATGTAAGGGAAGATCACAGATATAGAATTGTGGATGACATGGCTCAGTCCTTGTAGCAATGTCTTCTCTTGAGGTCTTACAAACCTATCCTTCAAAAAAGAATTATTTTCTAGTAGCATTGGGGGTAGTCGACCCTTCTAGCTCTTGCCTCGTTACATTCAATTTTGACAACTCATAATCCCATCTCCCCTCCTTAGTAGCTTTCCAAATCCTAATCATAGTTCAGAATATCACTATCCATTGATGCATTATGTATGAGGGATCATTTATGTGAATTATGTCTAAAATAATATGGCATAAGCTAGGATCCCTAGAGTTGACCCCTTCTGCTATCACCCTTTGGGCTTATGATGGATTCCCATCTCAACCCAAGGGGATTTTCCAAAAAATCCTTGTAGAGATAGCAGGAAATATAGTCTTGATTGAAATCAAGGTCATTGACGCCCCCTTGGAATAAAACATTCTCCTTGGACGTGGATACATGTATGTGATGAAGGAAATATCTTTATTTGTGCTTCAGACCATGATCTTCCCCCACAAATATGGGAAAGTCATTACGGTAGAATAATTGACACACTATGAACTATGTCCAAACGTGAATTTGGATAACATCCTTCCCCTCATTGGGGCACAACCATTATTTCCATCCTTCGTGGAAATGGGTCCAAGAATTTTCAAAGACAAGTCACTCCTTGGAACATACCAGGGTGAACCAACATGTGTTCCACCCTCAGATCTACGCAAGTCTGAAATATCATTTCCATTACTTCACAACCAAATTCCCTACGTGTCCCTAAGATGCCATCCACAAATGACCAACCCATTTCTTTCCATGCCATTAATCACCCCCTAACCCATATCTCATTCTTCTACCCACCACCATGAATTACAATATACCAGGTAGTAGCTACACTCACACTTCCAAATATGGTGCTAGCAATACATGTATGGTATATTGACTCCCCATCTATGGTACCGGTACCTACACTTCCACCTCAATTTTATGCGCCACTAGTGCAGACCTTGGTTAACCCATTATTTCCACAACTTGGTCACACCGTTGAGGGTAAGAATACAAATACTAGGGGAAAAAAGAAAAAAGCTAGGGAAAATACTCAATCCACTCCTAGAGTAAAACCACCTTATGCTCTCTGTGAAGAACCAGTTTACCCAATGAACTTGTGTCCCACTCTTCCAAAATTTAGGAACCTCATCCATCTACCTAGGGAAGCCCCATTGTTTCCCACCCCTCTTGTAGGGACATCCCAAGAACTTGCAAAGGAGTCTACCACCATGAGAAATAAAACATTGCGTACCAACTTGACATGTGTTATATGTTCACATTATGGCCACTGTACCCATCATTGTCTCAACCTACCACACTTTCAAGACACACTAGCAACAATATGTCAAATAACCCTACCAGAACCCACCTCATTGATGTCACAACCGACATCAACCACAGAGTTTGGTCCCTCCAATATTTATTATGTGTCCACATTAGTGAGTGCATGACATAGTTTCCCATGTGCATTATGTGGGAAGCTGGATCATTTCACCTATATGTGTTCTTTGATCATTGAGTATCGAACTTGGAGAACGACCACCATTCAAAAAATTCAAGAATCCCTCCAAGCAACATGGTCCTTCAACATTGTAATCACCCCCCATGGTTGTTTTAAATCTTCCACCTAGGAGAAAGAACCAATACCTTCTTTCCCAATGACCTCCTCGATATAGCCACAACAAGAAACAACCCCTTCTACCCCACCTAATTCTTTGGTTAGTCCACGACAAGAAATCCTCCCTCCCTCTCAAGCCCACGATACACACACATGTGTACACATATTCTATGTTTCATCAGTTGTCGGGTCATTATCTTCAATAGTACAATCAACACCTATGAGAATTACTACCGTTCTCCCATCATTAGACGAATTCACAAACACCATTCAGTCACATGCCCATTCTTTTTGAGTTGTCTCGACATATGTTGGTTCCTCAAAACCCAATGTTGTGTAACTATCATGTAATATGTCTAGCACCAAAATGCCAACCCAACCCATGCATGCCTCTATAAGGTCTCCCTTTTCACCTTCACACATCTTCCATTTCAACCAATACATTCTAGAGGTGATGATTAGACCTAATTACCCATGGGACACAATGCATCCTTGGTGCTACATGCTCTCCAAAGGTAGTCCTTGCATACAACACAATTTTTCAAGAGTTTAGGAACATATTTTCTTTATCATACATTGAAATGCTTGGTCTTGGCATTACCATTGTTGAACATTGTATTGACACATGGCCCGATGTTGCACCCATTCGACAAAAACAATGACCTCTTCACCCCTCTAAAGAAACAGACAACACAGAAAAAATCGACAAGATTCACAAAGTTGGTTTTATCTACCCCATTATGTACACATCATGGGTCTCTAACCTTGTCCTTATCAACAAAAATCAGGGCATTATCCATGTTTGCACATAATTTAGAGACTTAAACCAAGATTGTCTGAAGGAAAAATTCTCAACTCCATTCACCAATCAAGTGATCGACGCTTGTTCCAAGCATGGAGTCCTTTCCTTGTTGGATATATTATTCGGGTACAATAAGAAAGAGAGCCATCATGCAAACCAATACAAGACTTTGTTCACCACACCATGTGGTACTTTCACATACTGCATCATGCATGTTGGTCTAAAAAATGTTGCAGCCACTTTCTAGTGGGAAATGACCTATGCTTTTCATGATCTTTCCTATCTCATCCTTTCTTACTTGGATGACCTCACAACCCATTACAAGAAGTGATCCCAACATATGGAAAATCTTTGCATGATATTTCAAAGATGTTGAAAATAGAAAATTCGTTTGAATCCCCTCAAATGCATTTTTTGCATCATAACTGATCATTTTCTCACATTCATCATATCCTAGCAAGGTATCATAGTAGATCCCCTCAAGGTGAAAGACACTAGTGAAATCTCTCCTCCCAATACTCTGTGCTAGTTGTAAAGTCTACAAGGAAAATCCATCTTCTTGCACCACTTTGTCTTGGATTATGCTACTTGCACCCACTGTTTTGTAGGTATCTTGCACCAAGACATCCTATTTTGATGGGATGACTAGGATCGATATTATTTTGAGGTATTAAAATTATCTCTCTCAAAATCAACCTTAATAAATCCCCCTGACTTTAACAAAGATTACAGCTTGTACCTCTTAGTTTCTGAATCGTCAGTCATAAGGGTCCTCATCCAACAAGAAAATGATGGGAAAAAGAACATAATTTTTTACATAAATAAAAAATTGTCAAGTCCTCAATTGAACTACGAACATGAAGAAAAGTATGCCCTAGATATGGTTCATGTAGTCCAAAAACCGTTCCATTACATTTTTCTACAAACAAAACAATTCATCGCAAATTCCAAACCCATGTAGTACTTACTTAGGGGGTGAAAAATCAATGGGAAACTCACTTGGTGATTGTAATTATGCAAGCATTAAATCTAGAGTTCTCCACTCCCAAAATAAAGAAGGCTCTCATCCTTAAAATTTTCATCATTGATTTATTCTCTGACATCAAGGACTCACCCGTGAATGAGAACTTCCCCGACGAAGATCTATTTTTCCTCTCATGAGATGACCCTTGGTATGGTGATCTCCTCACCCATATTTTCACACAAAACTTTGGTTCACATCTCTCTTAGGATGATCATCGACATGTATATCACCAAACCCCCTAATATCTCCTCATTGGGGATTGTCTATATCGATAGGGAGTCAACACCATATTGTGTTGATGCCTCACCATTGAAGAGCATGTCCTTAACGATTTCCACAGTGGTGCTTGCAAAGGGAATTTGTCTGGAATGTCCACCACTTGATTTTTTTTTCAAGATCGTTACTTTTGGCCCACCCTATTTCATGATTGTATTCAGGTAGTCAAGTGACATACTAAATTCCAATTGTTCACACACAAAGCATGATCCCACTGGCTCCCTTACACCCAGTCATTAGGACCGATCCCTTATACAAGTAGGGCATTTAATTTATGACATGAAATTCCCCATTCAATGATGGATACAAGTACATCATTATGGTTGTTGATTACTTTACCAAATGGGATGAAGTCATGCCCACTTTCAACAATATTACATAAACAACAACACATTTATTTTTCAATCATGTCATCACTCGATTTCAGGTCCCCCAACAATTAGTATTGGATCATGATTTGTTTTTTGAAAATGAGTGTTTCGAGAATTATCTTCTCTTCTTGGATTCACCCACAATTTCACTTCCCCATATTACACGCAATCCAATGGTCAAGTTTATATTGTCAACAAATTTATCAAGACCATGCTACAATGGAAAATAAACAAACAAAAACCAACTGGAACCACATACTTTTCTCATCACTATGGACATACCGAATGAAAACCAAAACTATCATGGGCTTGACCCCCTTCCACCTTGTCCATAGTGTGGAAGTAGTCTTACCCATCAAGTGAGAGATACCAACACTCCAAACAATATTCAAACCATTGTCGGACACCACTCCTCGAACAATGCCTTATCACCTTAGAGACCATCGATGAATATCGATACTCGTTACAAAATAATGAAATCAGAAAAAACCACTTAAAAGATGTTTTTGATCACCAAGTCCACCCTCATTCATTTAGTGAAGAATACCTTGTCCTATCCTATGATATTTCATATGATGCCTTAGGCGATAGAAAATTCAAATCTCTTTGGTGAGGCCATTTCATCATCAAGCACTGCCTTACAAGGGGAACATACATCCTTTCTCACCATGAAGGAAACCTCCTCAAAGACCCTATCAATGGGTGGTACTTGAAGAGGTTCTTCCCTTGATTAGCCACCCTACTATGGACTAGCTTTGTGTGCATATTTTTTTTGTAAAAAAATTCATAATTGTTTTAGTATTTTTTACATGCACATCAAATTTCTCCCAAACTTTTGATCACGTGTTCTTTTGGCCTTACCAGATGAATTGTTTTCTGACATTTCACATTGGTTTTTCTGATGATGCTATTTGATGGAAATATAATCTTTCTTCTTTGTATTGGTCCATTTATCTACTCACCTTGGCTTCACCCATGAGTTCACTTCCCCATATTAGTCATAGTCCAATGGTTAGGTTGAGGTTGTCAACAACGTTCCCAAGACCATGCTACAATGGACAATGAACAAACATAAAACAAATTGGCACCACATGATTTTCTCATAACTCTAGGCATGTTGAATGATAGTCAAAATTTCCATGGGCTTGAACCCCTTCAAACTTGTCCACAGTGTGGAAGTAGTCCTACCCATCAAGTGAGAGACCAAACAATAGTTAGACCATTGTCGCACACCACTCTCCTCGAACAATGCCTTATCACATTAGTGACCATCGATGAATATCGATGCTCCTCGTTACAGAATAATGAGGCTACCAAAAATCTCTCAAAAGATTCTTTCGATCATCGAGTCCACCCTCGTTCCTTTAATGAAGGTGACCTTGTCCTAACCTATGATATTTCTCATGATGCCTTAGGCCATAGAAAATTCAGATCTTTTTGGAGAAGCCTTTTGATCACCATGAACTTCCTTACAAGGGAAGCATACATCCTTTCTCACCCTAAAGGAAACCTCCTCAAGGAACCTATCAATGGGTTTTACTTGAAGATGTTCTTCCATTGAGTAGCCACCCTACTCTGGACCAACTTTGTGTGCATATTTTGTTTGTAAAAATGTTCATAAATATTTTATTATTTTTTACATGCACATCAAATATCTTTCAAACTTTTGATCATTTGTTCTTTTGGCCTTACCAGATGAATTGTTCACCAATATTTAACATTGGTTTTTCCAACGATTCTATTTGATGGAATCATAATATCTATTTTGTGGCTTGTGCCATTTATTCACCTTCGCATGCACTACTTCATTCAAGTAGTGTATTCCTAGGTCTATCTATGAATAACCAAGCAGAGTATGCTACCACGATCAACCTATTGGATGATGCTACTCAACTTCACATTTTCCACTTCAACATATTCTTGGATTCCCAACTTTTCATCTTGTAGTTGAATAATGTTTACGACATTTGTGACCCTCGCCTATTTATAAAGTACCTGCAATTCAAACCTTTGTCAAGGAATTTTGAATCCATCACATTCACACATATTTCTAGAAGTACAAATCAATTTGTCAATAATATTGCAAATGAAAATTTAGAGTGGCATTGTTCACATTAATAAGCATTGTTTACCATGATTTATCTATCTAACATATGCAGGATTTTTATCATCATCATATGAAAAAAATGTAAGGTAAAATAGTAAAAGCACATAATCACATCATCAGATACACCATCACATCATCAAAATATACCATCGAGAAATATCAAAATGTTTGTACACACACACACAAATATATATACATATAATTTCAAAATGGGGTACAATTCTATAATCAAGATGACCCTCACTATGGTTGTGCTATCATATCATATCATATACAAAAAATGGGGGATTTTCCCCTATACATTAGTGATATACAAAATGTGTGCCTTTTCCATATACATATCCACCTAAAATAATGTGGGCCATTATCGTAACAAAAAATAATATACGACTAGGGTGGCACAAGCTATAGGGGTCCCCCAGCTAGGGGTGCCCCACTAGCCTCATTGGCCCCTCCTTCTACTCTAGATCCTTCAGCTAGAGAACTCCTCTTCCTGGTGTAAATAACAACTTCCACCACCATCCATTTAACCAATGGGATCCACTTAGGAGACTTTCCTATGCATCACCTCTAGAATATCCTTTCTTAGCTTATTCTAGCTAGATTCCATCGTTTCATGAAGCACCTAGTTGAAACATTGGAAAAGGTTTTCCAACTAAATTTAGAGACCCTCCTCTACCGCTCCTCCCTCAGGATCCACCTACCACCACTAGTGATTAGGTATTGTCTTCACATCATTGTGGCCTCAACTCCACCCTACTCTCTCAGGATATTTTTGGCCTACCACTACTGGCCCCATTTTTAGTGTAGGGATGTCCCTTGCAATAGGGGCCTATCGAGATCATGGTCGCACATATGCAATCATAAAAGAAATTACCCATTAGTAATGCATCCGATAATAAAAACCATGAGCTAAAAATAACCAAATCAAAAAATACAATACAAAACCATATAGGTACTCACCTCATCGATCTTGGACCTCGCTTGTGGGTAATACCATGTCCAAATCATGCTAGTGTACAAATACTCTAGGATAATATGGGGGATCATCTTATCTAGGAGGATCTAAGAATGCTCACAAAGGTCCAGAAGATCTGGAACATCCATAGAGGTCCATAATGGTTCAGTAATGCTCAAAATTTGAACATCCCAAATTCTCTCAAAAACACCATCAATACGTAGAGCTTGGCGATAGCTTTCCAACGACACAAATTTCTCCTCAAACGTAGTTCATATGCAGAAGTTATGTGCAACCAAAGTTCTAGTCAACCAGGTCAAAGGTCAAAGTCCACATGGGACAAAAGAGGTGACATGTGTCACCACTGCAAGGGTGGCATGTGGCACATGATTGTTGGGAGCTGACTGGGTAGATCTTACCCCCAAGTGGTTCAATCACATGATGACAAGTGGCAGACAAGTGGTCCAATTGTTGAATGACACATGTCAAGGTTAATCCAATGAGAGGTCACCACATGGAGACCTCCCATTGGCCTTTAAGGTCATGGTTCATTAAAATACTACGAGAGTCGAAGAGGGTTGAACCCGTGACCTCCCAAAGCCCTCCATACCAACATGCCACCACAATTTCAGTTAAACTATACATGCCACATATTATATTTAAATTTACAATAAAGTTTAAATGGGCGGCCAAAGGGCCTAGGGCCTAAGCCCTTGACCGTTGGCTCTTGGTATATATGTATACCATGTAACCCGCACCTGTTTGTAGAAGGGATTAATGTATATAACCATATAACATAGTTCCAAAGTTCACGTGAAGGGTTTAAAACAATATAATATATATAATATATCCATACACCAACAAAAATCCAAAATATATGGTGGTCGGTGTGGCTCGAACCCCCGACTTGCCATATATAATACCGTGCTTTAACCAATTCATCTATATGTGCATATTTGGTTATGGAAGCCACCAAATAATTATTTAATTTCGAACATGGAATCCGAAGGATGGTTAGGGGCCCGCGCCCTATTTAATTGGCACATGGACCGAGGTTAGAGACACACTAATGCAAATTTTTGGTCTCATAATTCATGCCCGAGGGTACCTAAGTTATGAGGCTACACCGTAAAGTGTTCCAAATTGTACCTTGATGGAATTTTGAGAATTTTATACTCATTTTGCACAATTTTTCGTTAGGAATCCAATGGTGCACTCTGTTTCTGCATTTGAGCAACATGTGAAAAGGTCTTTGTAAATAACAAGTATTTGAGCATTAATAAAAGGTCTCTATTGGAAGCAGACCCAGAGAGGTATCCCAAACTGGGTGAACTCCATTTTTCCAACTTGTGTATCTAATTACATTATTGTTGTTCATTTCAAGCTCAATTATTTGCAAGTCATTTGATCATTAAAGTGGATTTGATTAGATAAGTTTTTCACATGTTATTTTCATAGAATAAAGCGATCATTTTATTTCAAGAATCAATTAGATGTTTATGTGTATTTAAAATTATCAATATATGATGATTTTTTGGATCATCTTCCCCCACTAATCCCAATACTAGGGAGTGAGATACCTCCCTATCATCCATCCACCCTATCATATGAGGAGATCCCTCCATTTCCTCATCTAAGGCTAGGTCATCCCAACCAACTCCAAATAGATTTACGTGTATAGGAGCACCACCCACCCAAATAAAAAGAAACAAAGGATCGAGCCAAAGGAAAAGTCACCCTCATGTCACCAACAACACTGTATAAATTGAGAAAGCATTGCCTCCCTCATTAGAAATGCCCAGACATAGTGACAACCATGGAGCACACACTCCATAATCGTCATCTAGGCACTTGTAATCCATTGAGTGCATAGGGATCTGTATATTTGTTCCACCATATATTCCATTGCTCAAGTGGCCAAGTCTTGGATGTGAGAAATATGGATAGAGTCTCCACTCACAAAATCCTCCCTAGTATAGTATCAGTGATCCATATCAGGACCGTCGTCATGCCCTCTATATGAGGTCTCACCTCTAACACCTCTCCTCGAATGGAGAACCGAATAAAAAAGTACAAGTCGACTTCAAACGAAATCTATATCATCTGGCTCCATACCTCAAAGGCTCGATGGTTGGGCCTCCACATCCAAATCAAGAACCCATAATATCTTCTTGGGATTGTAGAAGTTGATAGTTTAAGTATTTAAGAAGGCCATAATTGATCAAATCAATTCTAACAGTGGGGTCCGCCTAGACTATCGTCTGGAGGGAATCATAATCCCTCTCTTTCCATCAAATCGACATATTAATCCATCACAAACTCGATACCTATGCCAAAAAAATTGGTTAGTCAAACTCAATCCATTTTCTCACTAAACACTTCACATTTCTCAACTCAGTTGTGTAATCTGTGTAAGTCTATAAAATAAAGTCATGCAATCATCTTTACACAATAATTTCTTGGAGAGTCATTCCATTCTCATGACTGTCGAAGTTACATTCACACAAGAAACATGGTTGACTATTATCTCAATAGGTGAGTTGACCTGTGTGAAGATAATCTCCACAATTTCAAAATTCTACATGGGAGATTCGATCACAGTAGCATTGTTAGTGATGTGACTACACCATCCCTTATGATGCAGTACTGTGCAGGCGATTGGAATATAGGGGTGAAAAACTGCACAATTATATTTCGATTACCCACATGTATCATATGGCCACCTCCAAAAAGGATCCATACGATCCTTTTAATTACCCTAAGCTAAAAATTAAATGTGTAAATGAAAATCACAAGTCAGGACCCCTTACTTGGCTCTCTCACTATCAAAAAATGCTCACCACAACATGTGTAGAGGCCTCTAGAAAGTCACGGGATCCAAAGTGTTGTGTGCATCCAAGTCACCACAAGTACAAATGAGGTGGCATGGAAGTCCCCACTCACATTTTATGCATCCCTATCAGCATGTTCCTTGAGTTTGTATGAGAGCTACCTGCATGTATCATATGGCCACCTCCAAAAAGGATCCATATGATCCTTTTAATTACCCTAAGCTAAAAATTAAATGTGTAAATGAAAAGAGCATGTCAAGACCCCTTACTTGGTTCTCTCACTATCAAAAAATTCTCACCACAACATGTGTAGAGGGCTCTAGAAAGTCACGGGATCTAAAGGATTGTGTGCATCCAAGTCACCACAAGTACAAATGAGGTGGCATGGAAGGCCCCACTCACATTTTATGCATCCCTATCACCATGTTCCTTGAGTCTGTATGAGATCTTAGAAGCTCTATTTTTATAACCATTTGCATCATTGGGATCACCATCATACCCCCTTTGCAATTGCATGGTTCTATCGATTTTCCCAACAAATTCCCCGAGACTGCTTGTCTTGCCACCCATTTAACATGTACACTTTCTCATAGTTACTCTTCTTGTTTGATTCTAAATCCCTTGTTAGATTCATTAGTATTATGTATTTTCACTTCGGGTATTTGGTTTCATGTGTGCAGGTACTTGTCAGCGTGCTCTCTTTATTTCATTGTATGACGTGATCATTTTTATTGCCCCTTTAGGTATATACTTCTTCAAAATATCATGTTAATCATTGCCTTTTAGTTCATTTCATTTCTCAGTTTTATCCCCTTACATATGCCTCTAGTATTCCATTTCTCGAGTATACAACAACTTCACCTAGACCTACAAACATTCGATTTTTGTTCCCCAGTTGTCTTCCACCCACATGGGCTATCGTGATTCTTTAACTCCCCTTGCAAATTGACACCCATGCTATTTTTTACCATATATGGGAGTATATGTATTTTTCATTTTCGAGAATGAAATAAAATTTACACTTCTTCTCACCATCTTACCGACTAAACACTTGTTGACTCCTGGCTCTTCATCACTTTTACGGTTGGTCCCATTGAATGCGTTCTTTCATTTTCATTGGTCCCTCATATTCCCCAAGATCATTTGACCATCTGCATTCCAACTCATCATTCACCCACCTCCATAGAGACCTAGACCAAGGGATCCTCTCCCCCGTTTTCTCTCTATACTCTCACCTCACCAAGCTGAGCCATTTAATCACTAGGGAACCCATCTCTTTGTTTTCACATTCAACCCAATTATTTTTTCATTCATTTGGTAACTATAAAAATAACCTATTTTTATGAGAGTATACCCATTCCATTGAACGTGATGGCATTATTTCACCAAACGTCAACCCTAGTCACCCTTGGTTGGAGCATTCACACTAAGTCACCTATGTATGCATACATCCTTGTTGTTGGTAGCACCTCATGTATCCTTGTACCCTTCACTATGATCCTATATTTTATACCATCAACTATCTATTCCTTTACAATCACTATACCCTCAGTCCCAATTTAACAAGCATTCACCATATCTGGTCGTCCCCTTGACCTCATATCACTTTCTGTCCAGTTGGTTATTTGAATACCACCATTGTTAGCCATCAAGTATACTTCTCCCAAGGAAATTATTGAGTTCAATTTTCTCATAGACTTCGCCCATAATTATAAACAACACATCACCATTACAAATTCAATACATGGTTCATTTCTCATTTGATTTCAAGGAGAATTCTATCCCTTTATAGTCATGTCTTCATTCCTGTCAACATCAACCATCACTTTTCCAATAATTTTGTGGTATATTGGTTCCCATTACCATATAAATAGAGAACCTTATATCGGTCAAAGAGAGTCATCATTTTTCTTTGCTTCCATTGACCCTCATGATGTTCAACATTAACACATATCCACATCAGGATGGGTATTACCTTGCGATAATTGCAGTTCCGAGTTCCACTCTATGACCCCTGGGTTTGATAGGCCATCAATGCCATCAATAATGAACACTTATCAAAGGTGTTCATTTCATATTCCAGAGGAGGTTTTCCTTAGAATAGTTCCTTAATGTTATCGACAACCCTGAGGGAAATGTAGATTTCCACTTCAACAAATTTTCCATTTACAACATTTTCAAGTACCATTTTGATTTCTAATGCTTAGACAAGAGCCCTCAACATTTTGTTCGTTATTGTAATCATTTTTTTATGGCATGATCATGGGGAATGTCTGCCTCGTTTTTATAAAGAAATATTATTCTAGGTATGATTGTACTTTTGCAGGTGGATCTCCCCTTTTTCCTCAAAGGGATATCCTTGTTTTCTCTCTCTCTCTCTCTACCAAGAATAAGTGTACACGCAAAATAAAAAAATTATGTATTTCAACCATACATATTCTCCTAACCTCACACATCAGAGGGAATCTATGATCACCTAAACATTTCTCATCAAACTATACATGGGATCACCAGAAGGGTCATAGATATAATACAAGAAAGTGCTAATTCATGGTAATAATACACCATCCTCATTAGGGAACCAAAATTATGTAAACATGTTTTTTTTTATTCATCTATGCAACTTAGAAATGTGTATTGTGCACAATTTGCGTGGGACTACGTGACTGCTCCTTCGAAGTCGTGTAGATTACCTAAAGTGAAGTTTCAACCACATTCAATGCATTTCATGCAAAAAATCCCATCAAGAGTACTCATGAGCCGAGGTACTGGGAAATATCGAGCTCCATGCCTATTTGAAGTTGGTACCTTAATGGTTCCATGTCCCCTTAAGACATGGGGAACCACATCCAAGTGGCACCCTTTCACACTTGGAGCCAACTATTATGAATCTTGAAGAAGGCCTATAAATAGAAGCCATGGACATGTATTTCAAATATAGAAGTTCATGCATGGTTTTTTTGCTTGGATGATTCTTGAGAACCATATTTCTCAAGTTATCATTGGTGCAACCATCACTGAAAGCTTGTGCATTGATCTCATCCCTTTAGATATCTCTTGCACACTTCTTGGTTGAAAGAGAGAGAGAAAAGATCCCAAGGAAAAAAAAGGACCCTCGGAGGAGAGGAGAGCTCACCTGAATATTCAAATCCTCTATAGTGTAATTACATGGTTTTACCATTGGTATATATTTCACCTTTGCTTTCATTTGATATTTTTATTCTCATTCCCATGCTCTTTATCTATGTATGGATTAACTCTAACATATTGACTACAATGTAGCTTCAACATAGATTAAACAAACAATTTCTTTGCTCACCCATGTGGCCAAAGGAACCAAACACTTGGGATCAAATTCTAACTCAAAAAAATCCTGATGAATAATTAAAAATGTAAAAAAAGGGCACATGTAGAATTTCTTGGTTTCTTGGCATAATAAAAACATAACTCCTTAGTTTTACCTTGAATTGATGAACCATCTATTGAGAGTATAAAAGACACAAGGATATTTCCAATGAGTGGTTCAAATCCCTATTCCACCCTCAAACTGACAACTTTCATAGTCCGTGAAGTTGAAACTACCTCGTTGATGGGAAAATTTTAATACATGTTTTTGTACCTATAGGCCTTAGAATTGAATTCTATTAGTTGCATTAAGTTTTAGACCCCAAAATTTCAAAGTGACCTCTTCTAAAATGGTAAAAATCATTTTAATCAAACACCAAAAATATACAGGAAAAACCCTTGAAGGCTAAAGTTTGGACCTCACTTGGAGTGCTAATTTGTTGGAATCAAAATTTCTTTGTATGGTTTTCATCCCTACTATATGGTATTTAATATGGGTAATTGACATTACTAAGAAACTCACCCATGGAATTGATTTTAAATGATGAAGGTCATGACCTTCAGATGCCAAATGTGTTTATGAGGAAAAGATGGTAAAACCCACCTCTTTGCTCCGAAACTGATCGAGAGATTCCCGAAGAGAAGGAATGAGTATACTAAGCTTAGAAAATGTTATAAACTATACTCATGTGTGCAGTCCCAACCATTTATTTCATTTTACAATTTTTCATGCCACTCTTGTCATGCTTGCCATTCTATTTCTAGCAAGAATACCATGAATCTTGTGGCATAACTTTATGGGTTGCATGTTTATGATATTTATTCATTAGACGTAGCATGTAACCACTACCATATGTTTTGATACATTGTTTATCTCTCCCTTACATGCCATAGTATCATTCCGTTTGCATGTGCATATGTCACTAACTCATTCCTACTCATTGATTTGATACTTGACCTCTCCCAACATATTATGCGATATATAAACTGCCATGGATATTCCATTGGAACAGGTCGTTGTGATAGATATTAAACTATTATGAAATCTTATTTTACACAATTGATTTTCTTAGATCCCATATTAGTTATTACTAGCTTATTTCTCAGACTTGAAAAAATAAATGGATACAAAAATGAAAGAATAGGAAAAAATATACACACCATCTACACAATTGAACACAAGATGTATTCTGGGAAACCCAATATGGGAGAAAACCTAGCTAGAAGGTGAGGCCTATGCTCTGTGCTCTTTTATTTAGTTATGGTAAACAATTACAAAGAAAAAGACACTGACTATGGAGCTTCCTTTGACACTATGGCCTAGACAACTGCTACAAAATATCCTACCTCCTCTACTATTCTCTCAAAATAACACCCCTTGGATGCTCTACTCAACTATGGAACACATACAATACAAAATAATTGAACCCCTTCTCCTCCTAGTGGCCCAATATTTAACATATCCTGATAGACATCTAGGGTTAGTGTTGGCCCTTGACCAAGTTTTGGAGATCCTTGGTCAAGTTTGATCTATTTTGGGACTTCGACAGGCTGTCGAAGGTGGAGCGCAAGTCGAAGCGGAGATCATTGGATCTTGACCCTTTTAGGGCATTTTTTGGGATTAGGGCTTATGTAACGGGTATGGGGATGTCGACCCATGGGTTTACCCATGTTTAGTCCCTTTTGTAATGCATAAATAGATGTCTAGGAAATGTAATAAAGAGACAATATAGACATCGGTTTGATGCTAGGTGGTAAGGGAAAGTGAAGGCCAATGTATTAAGTGCAAGTGATAATTGTACATGCTTTGTGCATACTGTGTGAGACTTGCAAGGCTAATTGCAAGTGATTGTATGAGATTGTGTAAAGTCTTTGTGTTGTAACCTAGCTCGGGAAAGGAGGATCTGGCGAGGGGCGTGCATATCTCCTATCCTATGCAGAGTAGGTGATCCGAAATCGGATTCAGAATCCTGACAGGGCTTGAAAAATGCTCAAAAATGAAAGTGCTCGGAATCCGACGAAACCTATACCATTGCGTTCGTCTCATCTTCCTGATTTCGGTGGTATATTTACTTTGTCAAACAGAGTCCGTATGGAGAAGATATTGCATTTTGTCCGAAAAGTCAAACAAGCAAAAAATTGCTGACTGTGCAGTCCGTACAGTCTGTACGAACGTTGACGTGGCATGTCCGTACGATGACATGGCAGGTATGTACAACAACACGTGGAGGTATGTACAACGACATGTGGTAGCTCTAGGTGATGACACATGTCAGGAAAATTTGGACATTTGGGCGTACGACTGGACCTATCCCAAGGTGACACGTGTCACCACTGTAAGGGTGACACGTGGCACGAGATGAAATCAGCAGCTTACGTGTCAGATGACTGGACAGTACGGCTAGTGACGTGGCAAGGTGACTGGATAGTACGGAAGCTGACGCGACAATGCGGCGAGTGACATGGCAAGTTTACTGGGCAGTACAACGATTGACGCGGTGAATTGACGTGGCAGTACGGCTCTGGCACATGGACCAATAGACGACTGAAACGTGGCATAGATTGGTTGGTTTTTAAGGTGCCATGTGGCCCAGTCATGGGCTTCCATGTGGCACCCGTTGGTTGGCTGTTAGGTTATATGTAAAATTGGTATGGGTTAACGGTATTCGAACTGGCGACCTCCCAGCCGGGCAGAGGACTGGCAGGGATGGGCTAGCCACCCGCCCCACCGGTGATTCTTGTTATGTAAATGATCGAAAATGTATTTGAGTTTGGTGCAATGTTTAGCCAGCGGGAAAAAGGGCCAGGGCTTAGCCCCATCCCTCGGCGCGCCCCATACCATATAACCATTCAATATGCCCATACGATTAACCAACAGTTGGCACAGATTGTTTGCAATGTGTAAGCCCCGGTCACATAACATATGACCAGAAACTTTGTCGGACGGTTGGGGGGCGCGGTTATAACCGTTAGCCTGAGGGTCCTATGCAAACCGCCAAGTGACCAGGTGTTAGCAGGCCAGTGCTTAGCCTTTGTCTAGCGCTTGGCCATATTGTGCCATGTGACCACGATAGGGGCGTGTGTGCCGATGGAGGGGCTAAAGCCCGTATTATAACCATATATTAGTTAGAAAAGTGGGTTTTAACTGATTTTTGGTTTTGTAATTGTAATTAAGCTTTGTTAATGGTTTTTGGGAGTTATTGGGTAGTTTTGGAGCCCAACTTCTTGGGGGAAGTTGGAGATGAGCAACTACCTTCCCAGCTATATAACCAAGGCTTGTTTGAGGCCATGGGGACAGATTTGAGGGCATTCAGAGCAGAATGATGTTGAAGAGAAGCCAAGCCAAAGCCATTTTGATGCAGAGAAGCTTTTGAGGAGGAGACACTATCGGATCATTTCTGGGAGCTGCGGACGTCCGTTTTGCGTGTCATTTTCTTTGCATGGTTCTAGAGATCTGGAAGAACATGACCAGATCAGTCTTGTAGCCATTTGGCATTGCAGCGATGTACTTTTGAGATTTTGAACAGAAATAAAGAAGCCTCCCCCACAGAGAAAAAGGCCCAGAGACGTAGGCAAAGTTGTGCCGAACTTCGTTATCAATCTGCGTGTTATGGTTTGTTGTTTATTCTTTCATTTCAGATCTGCAAATGTATATATGGATGTCATAATTCCTCTTCTTTCCTCATTCTTCACTAAGTTTTCTCAAATGGTTAATTAACGCATGAAAAATTAAAACTCAACCATAAGTCATTGAAAAATCCTGATGGATCAAGTGGTATCAGAGCTAGTTGATGTTTGGATTTGAGTTTTGCATGTTAGCCAGGGAAGAGATCATCTCAAGGAAGAAAATGGCATCTACAGGAGGACTTTCTCAAAATGAGAAGGAGTTCAGAGATTCGGTGTTTTCCATGGCCGAGATGGTGAAGGTGTTGTATGAAGACTACTTGGAACGAAAGAGCATGGTTCAAGTGAAAGCTTCAAAGAAGAACAAAGGAAAAGGAGGATTGAAGGAAGTGCCTTCTACATATGTTTCAGAAAACACATCTGAGGTATGCAGTGAAGGTTCCTCATCAAATTTTCCTCATTCTCATCAAGTTGGTTTTGGTGCATTCAAAAAACATACAAAAGGTGTAGGTTTGAGAATACTAACCAAGATGGGTTATGAAGAAGGAAAGGGCCTTGGATGTAGAGGTCAAGGCATTGTAAATCCTATTGAGGTTGAGTAAAGGCCTCGATACTTAGGATTGGGATATGGAAAAGGGGACCTTGGAGAGTCTTCCAAGATAGGTTCCAAAACTTCGGAAGCAAGTAATGCTTCAAATGGCCAACTTAAGACATT